>ML102508.1:33032-43032 GCA_003697995.1 Taxidea taxus jeffersonii | reverse complement strand
CAACTTGAAATAGATCTACCCCAAATTACCGCCTAAATTTTGCTTTGAAGAGAATTGAATAGTTCTGTGATTTCAGACAATTATGTCCAACACTGACCTACTGCTTAAGGTAGAATTAACATGAAGTAATGGGTTGAGTAGTAAGATGCACTTGCATCAACCTTATTTCTTGTCTTGGAGATGAGACGGAAATTGCTGAATTGGAAGACATAGATTCTATACTGGAGAGAGGCCAAGATTTTGCCTCACAAAACTAAATGCCTCCTCCTCCTTCCTTCCTTCCTCTGTTGTCCCTCCTCCACCTCCCTCTTTTCCTTCCTTCCTTCCTCCCTCCCTTCCTTCCTTCCTTCCTTCCTATTTACCACAGTACGATTTACCTGCTACAAGAAATCTGATGGAATTTAATCTATAACATGGTTCTAGGCCGGAAGTACAGCCCGCACAGCAGAAAGGGGGCAGTGGGGGAGGGGGGCTGATATTTTATAAGCCACAAAACAGTCAGGCCTGTTCTGGACAGAGGATAATGCAAACTAGCTTTGCTGGAAATGAGCTGCAAAATACCTTCATTTTCTACTACAGTGAAACCCTGATAAAATCACAACTGTTAAGGTCATACAGTATATCAGGTGGAATCACAGTCTTTAGAACTCCATTATTAATGCAGACAACCTCACAATCAAAGAGGATGAGAGCACAGTTTCCAGATGCCAATGATTTGATCCTATCTTATTTGGCTGTTTACATTTAAATAATGTGACTGTATAAATTTAAATAATATGAACCACCAACAGATGGATTCCAGTGAAAAACTGTGCCTTCTCTGAGACCCTGAATGTACACTATATAGTGCTTTACAATTTATTTGAGCTGAGCTCATATTAAAAAAAAAAAAATGGGGTGGGGGATAAAAAGAGAGAGAAAGAGAGAGACTCATTTCTTCTGCCATTATGGAAATAAAAGGACTACCGCTTTAGTTGGTGGCTGACTGTGCCAAGGAAACATGCAGTCCTCTAACCTCCGGTACAATGTACCCATAAGGTACCAAGCATCAAAGCATATTAAAAGATATTAACTGCATATTTGCTTATGAACAAGATAAAAAGCTGTAGGGCCTCCAGGTTCTCAAGCTGTGAGTGGAACAGCTTTGCAATTTGCCTGCAAAACTGCATTTTGATCTTAATGAATATAAAATGGCTGCCATTAAAAGTAAAACAGATTATTTCGGGTCTTCCAGGGCCTATAGCTCTTTGCCGGCCTTGGAGGGCCACTATGATCTTTCATTAAAATCTCACAGCAGGGCTCCCTCACCAGCAAATCAAGCCTTGCAGTCTAGGAGATTGGCTACATTTAAAAGTAATTTTCAGAAATCTACACAGATTTTCAATTTGGTAATGAAAGCCATAAGAGAATGCAGGCGGCATTTTGTCGAATATTGTTACTGATCCAGTGCTCACATTCGTTAGAAATTAAACTGCCCCGTAACTATCACACTGATGGCAGCTTGCCATTTCGGCTGCTCTAATCTCCGTTTGTTAATGAGTAGCATGTGCTAATTGTTGTCATCCTTACTGCGGAGCAGTCCTTCCCTAACAAACATATTTTACCTGCTCAGAGGTGGAACCTTTCACTTTGTCGCCAATCAAGTTGGAACAGAGCACTGGAGCTGAGGCTGCTTTGTAAAGAAAGAGAGGGGCGGCCGGCTGAGCAGCATTAGAAGACACAAGAGGGAATACGATCTGAAATTGGGTGCCTTGATTTTATTTGGCTTCATTCGCTTGGTTTTTTTGGTCTAGCCTGTTTTCTGAAATCCTAGAGTAGGCAAAATGTTCATACTTCCATGTTACTCCCGGGAATATCTGGGCAAACTCACAAAGTCTGGGGATGACTGTGGTCAAGTCAGTGGTAGCAGAAAATGACGGAGGGCGTTATGGTAAGGCGGGATGGAAGTTGTGCAAAGTGGAAAGGCTCTTGCTTGCTATCCAAAGCCAGAGCGCGTCTACAACCTGAAGTAAAGGTCACTCTGCTACTGGCTTTCAAAAGGAAGTTTGAGCCTTTACCTTCATTCCTAGGTTATAAAGTCTGGGAGGTAGGGGCTGTGTTACCCCAAGTGAGCCGTGGTAGGGGAAGTATCCGGTGGACCCTAAATAATGTGACTCCTGGGGAGGGAGAGAGCTGGAGAGGGGGAAAAACTAACAAATCAGCCATCTAGAGGTGCGATACAGGCAGACATATAAATCAAGAGAAGCACAGAAAATAATTAAAATTGAAAACATGAGTAAATAGAAAAAAGTTATATAAAAGCATTCTAAGACTAGTAGGTATTTTTACGTTTGCATTTCTTTGTACTAGAACTGAGTAAGTTAAAAAAAAAACCGAGGGAAGTTATTTTTCTGAGATTCTTAAAAAAAATATATCAGATTATTCTTCCCTTTTGGAAATACATTCGGTAAATTTTCTTTACTTGGCAATTCTCTCTACCTGGCACCTTTAGGGCAGAGCACTTCCCTGCAATAAAATGTGGCGGACACCAAAGGCTGCTCTCCACCTCCTCGCTGGCCGGGCATCAATTCTTCCTGCTGATAGAGAAAGAGTCCCCGTTTAAAATAGCAAGTCTCCCTGGAAGAGGACTGGGAGCTGCAGAGCATATATGCATAAGATGTGTTTCTTTCTAGGGGGTCAGAGCAGGCATCTTGTGGTGCAACGTAAGCAGGCCTACAGCGCCTCTGAGCATACACCGTGTGCCTTGGAGCACCTGGGCTGGGCTCCCTTGGTTTCCACAGGGTACAATTTTAATTGGGTGGCATGTCTGTGATTTTAAGGGAGTGACATGGGGCACCTAGTAAGGTGCCACTGCTAACATAAAACGCAGGCCATTTCCTTGTCTCTGTGGCCTTAGGAGCCTCATGCGAAGTAGATACAAACAACCTGATGAGCAGTTTTGAATCTGTTCCACCTTTAGTTGCTACTCTAACTGCAGGAAGCACTTATGTAATATGTTAGGGTTTTAAACATCCAAGTGACACTATAGGAAATTCTGCTAAATCCTCCTGAACTCAGAAGTCTCAGAGTTCCTTTATTTCACCTGTTGTCAGTTCTTGTAATATTCCTCGAGAGCTTCCAGATACATTTTGACAATTGTATACTGTAAGGTCTCTCTTACCATCATTTTGGCTTGTGCTAAATTGTGGGTAGAGTGATGGTATGTTACCAATTCCAACTCGCAAGTATTAAAACATTACTGATATTAATATCCCTTTAATTACTGGAGTAGGGGGAAAACTGTACTTTAAGTCATAGAAGTTACTATAATTAGTCTTTACATAATCAAGTTAAATTTTACTAGTTGTAATAAAGTATAATTATTTATTTGCTTTGTTCCAGAAACAATTCTATGGAACAAGCATTGGCCTTGTTTTGTCACTTTGACTGTATTAATTCTGTTGGAGAATACATATCCAAACACACACACACACATTAGGTGGGGGATTTTATTTAAAAAAGTCAAATGAAAGCTAAAACATTTATAGCCTTTTTAAGGGACATTATAAATTTTTTCAAATAATATTTTTATTGCATTATGAACTCCCCCCATCCCTACTTCAAAAATTGCAGACATGGCATTTTCAATTTTCTATTGCAATTAAATTTTTAAACTAAATGTTAAAGCTAAAGCAAAATATTTTTGGAAAGAGAAGCATATTGTTTCAAATAAGAGATCACTTGAAAGCACCCATCTACTATAAATCAGGCTTCTCTTAAAATTTCATTCTTGAGAATAGAGGTCTAAATCAAGGTCTACATAAATATACATTTTTAACTTTAAAAAAATTTTTTTAGAACTTTATAGATTCTGTGTTGATCAAGTCAAGCTTTTTAATTTTTTTTGCTTTGACAACATAATACAAATATGTCTTATACTAGATCTAACAACCAGCTTAAAATACAGCATTCTCATACACACATATACTTTTGTATGCATTTGCTCAAATGGACCTTACAGAGTCAGCTTCCAAGTGACAAATGTGTTTAATTCCCAAAGATAATTGGTAAATAGCTTTAGAATTTGTAATTAATTTTTCCATAGAAACAATACTTAAGTAACAGTTTGGTTCCAAGCCTAGCCCACAGAAAACAAATTTGTCATCATGTAGCTGAGTTGAAACACAAACTGCCTTGACCTGTCCTTTGGTTCCAGGAAACAGAAAAGCATAAGATACAAAGTGAGGAAAGGATGAGATGAGTTTATAGGGGAAGATGGATGTGGAGAAGAGCATGATTTCCTGTTTCCTGTTCAGATCTTCAGTTGTCCTTCTATAGGCAAAGGACCCTAGACCCAGGCCTAGACCCAGATTATCTATGGCCTCACACTGCCCCAGACTCTTGTACCTCCTGAGCCATGGCTGTACAAATTCACAGTCTTCATGACTCCAGGACCAACTACCTCTCATTCATTTTCCCAGTGCTCTCATCACATTCCAAAGGCTTTTAATCAGACCTTGGAAGGAAAGAAGAGCAAAGGCAAGAGAGAAGCAGTGAAGAATTCACATTTCCAGGTGGGTGCTTCTCCTTCGGGTTTGAACAAGGACGCTCAGTGATTGTGTGTTCTATGTAACATGCATCTCAAACCCATGGGGCACCCTGCTTAGTGGCAGCATTACTTGGTACCCCATTTCACCGCCACCCACTGCCACACATAATCCTGTAGTAGAAGCCTCACTGTCATGAGGAACAAAAAACAGATGTTTTCTAAGGGGACCTGTGACAGGGAGCAATGTGTGTTGACGCCTGGGAGTTAGGACCACAGGGACTCCTGCTGGATACTTCTATGTTTTTCCTCTGTCCCAAGCCCTCAGTAGTATGTGTTCCATAAGGTAGCACGGACTTCTGTTGTGATGAATGCCAGCCTATGGTTCCAGCTTATTAAAGAAGATAAAGGTTCTAGAAATGTCTTTTAAATGAAATAGGACCCAACAAGAAAGAAGAAAAAAATATTTCTGAGGAGCCAGGAAAATCTGAATCTGGTGTGAAGAAGGTAAGAAGAAGAAAGTTTGGACTGGTGGGGTTTCATAATATATATGGAGCTACTTCCCTGGATAATGAGTGTAGAGGGATGTCTCCCTCCCATTACACACAGAATGAGGAGAATTCTCAGGACAGTTCCACTGGAAGAGTTTTATCAACTTCTCCAAGAGGCAGAGGTGGAGGGGCGGGGAGAGAGTAGTTAGCTCTCTATAAAAGAGTTCAGGGGCTCATGTTTGGAACACATGTGACAAGAACTATTTTCCTGGGTTGTAAATGCAAAAATGTATGTAAAGATCCCACTCTGCTCTGTGATTACATGTGATAATCAGTGCTGTCTCTAAGAGCTATGGTCACTGTTCATCTATGGCTGTGAAGATGTAAGCAAGAAGCTGGAGGACATGGGTATACAGGTGGTAGAGGCATCTGTCTCCAATTTTAGTCGAGAACCTCAAGGGGTTTGGAGAAATTACTATGTGGTCCAAAGGAGGATTTATTTTTCCTGTACTTCCTGATGGTAAAAAGAGGGTCTTCTGCACAGAAGAAGTAGTCCTTTGAGATTGGAGCAATACAATATCACAGCCAAGAAAACTATGCTAAAATTTGAATCCAAAAGGGCCAAAACTAAATAAAGCTTTAAAACTTTGTATTAAGCTGAATCAAGAGATGTGATTTAGAGACATTAAGTTGTACGTGAGTCCATCAGGATTTTTCAGAAGAAAGCAATAGCAAAGTTGGGCAGATACAATGTATTTGTTCTGTATACTCATATAAAACAAGAGACTAAGAATATTACACTGAATGTGTAACTTTAATACAAAATGCTAGGTATGACCCTAGACCTACATCATGTCTTTGTAAGATGTGGGCCTCCTGCTTAGGAGGGGCTTCCAGATCATCCAAGGGCCTTCACCAGTTTCTTTCTTTCTAACCTGTTCTAAATCAATACAGTTGTACAATGCAATAAAAATCAATTACTAGAAAATGAAAAATTTTAAAAAGGTATACAAAATTCAAGCCTTGATTTTTATTAAATTTAACATACATAAAGTTATTTTTGTTAAAATTACTTTAAAAGTTTCAATAGAATTACTTCCCATTCTGTACTTACCTTTTTGCAAACCAATAATAAACAGTTCACAGACTGGCACTGCTTTATGAGCCACATTCTGAATAGGTATAATTGGCCCCCAAAAGAGTGTTTAGTGGATATGGCTTCAGCACTTTCTATTGGGGAAGAATGGCTATGAATGGTCCTAGTGAGGAACAATGATAGAATACATTTCAGTGAGATTAAAAGAAGGGAAACTCAGAGTCTTTATCATGTCAGAAGTGGATTGACAGTCCCATACCTTCCTAACACAGATTACATAACTAATACAGAGGTAAGTTATATTAATGATGGTAACCTTTTCTCCCACAGAGTTTCCAGAAAATTCTTCTAAATGAAGACCTTCTGGTAAGCTTTTGGTTTGCCTTCTGTCAGTTGCACCCCTGAGAAAGATGAGAGATCAATCTGGAGAATTTTTATTTTGAATTTATTTTGACCAAGGGAGAAGTTTCATTTGACGAACTAAAAGTGATGGGGAACTTAGAGGGAAGTAACACGTCAACTTAGAGTCATGGAGTCATGTTCATAGAAAAATATTTCTGGACATAGGTATTTATCTTAGAATTTAGGAAAGCAGGCATCAAAATAGAGAAAAATAATTATATGGCTGCTGCATTTTAAAGGGTAAATAAACCTATTTTCAAAATTCTGACAAAATAATCACTATTACTCCAAAGATTATCCCAAGATAATATAACATGAAAAGAGCATTGTTTTCCCCTTTTTAAAGCTATTGAATGCAGGATATAAAGGGACACAGACCCCAAACGGAAGGCTGAAAACATGATGAGGAGCCAATATAAAAAGTACCTTAAGAATGTTGTCAGGAGGGCTAACGCTTGGCTATAGGCTATAACTGCCAAGGACAACAGAAAGCTATTTTAAGCTCTGTTTGTAAGGAAGAACAAAGGGATAGGTACATTGATTGGGGCACACAGCAAAATGTTAACAGATGTCACAGGGAAAACGGAACTATTCAACTCCTATTTTGATTTTGTTGTCTCTATCATGAAGAATGATTTTCAAACTGGAGAGGGCAGAGCAAACAGTTAAGAGTGAATTGGGACCCAAGATAAGTCAAGACACACTAAAATATAGCCTGGTCGCTTCAAATGAGTTCAAGGGTCCAGGCCAGACAAATTATCTCCCAGGTTACTGAAAGAATCTGAAAAAGGGTCCAGATGTGATTATGAAAACCTTATCACTGATTTTTTTTTTTTTTTTTTTTTTAGAATCATGGTCTAATCTTGGATGACCAGGCATTAGTGTGGCCAAAACAAGGAAAAATCTGATTTGCAAAAACAGAAAAATGTCCAGAACATATCTCTAGCAAAATTCTAGAACAGATTGTCATAGGCATGAGCTGTTTATGCTTAGAGAAAGAAGTAGCAATAACCTTAAATTAGCGGAAATTCACTCCAGATCACATGAATGTCTACCCCCCCCACCTTTCTCCCTCATCGTTATCAACCTCACTCCCTTTCTTCTTTTCCCTAATTTTTGGGGGGTTTCTTTTATGTTTTATAGAATGGTTAACCAAATAGTTTGGGGGGAATGGCTCTCAGTCTTATCAAGACATTTAACACATTACTGCATAACATATTTGACTGGAAAAAAAAAAAAAGTCCGTGTAATTAGGGTGACTCAAAACTGGTGGAACAAATGTTCTCAAAGAATACTTGCTAATTAATTGGGGGCAACCTGAAGAGTTCTCTAGTGATATGTGCCCTTTGGACTTTATTTTACCCCTTTGTTCTTTCTCTTCTCTTTGTGCATAGCTTTTCTCTAGGACTTGCCATATTCCATGAATATATATGCTGTTGTGTTTGTCTCAATTAGATTCCACAAACACGCGTTTGGTGCCCATTTTGTATGAATCAGATGGGCTCTGGCAACATGAGCTGGGTAAGATCCAATACTTTCCTTTAAGTAGCTTGTAGTTTAATGGGGAAGCAGAGGAGTAAGTCAGCAGTTATAATGCAGTGTGATATAGAAAAAAAGATATGAACATTTGTTGTACCCCAACTTTTTTCTAGGCTCTATGCTAATGGCTTTATGTTTCATCAAATCCCCTCAGAAATGATATGAGGTAGCTTTGATTTTCCCAGGAGTATTGATGAACAAGGCCAAAGCCCAGAGAGGTCAGTCAACAAGCTCCAGGTCAAACCTCAAGACAGATATGGAGCCAGAATTCAAAGCTGGGTCCACTGGATTCCAAAGCCTGTGCTCTGTTACATCCCACAACAAAAACCATCTAAGTCAAGAGGGTAGGCCCATGTCCAACAAAGGGTGGGTTTCCTGAGTGTTCTAGAGATAAAATGCCATTCAGAAAATCTTCCAGTGAAGGGGAAGCCTAGCCTAAGAGAGAGATAAAGATGTAAGCCATAGAGGTTGCCAAAATGTTGAGGACAAAACCTTTGGCAGAAGGAAGGACATGCAAAATCAATGGGGTTTAGGTGCATGTGCCAAAGTCTGGAGAACTTGGGAGGAGTCAGTTCACAGCTAAATGGAAAGCCAAGCACAGAGGTGATAGCAGGCTCCAATTCTCCATCTCTTGCTCTCTCTCTCTCTCTCTCTCTCACACACACACACACCACATAGGCACAGAATAGGAACTTTATGAATGTGTATTATTAACAAGTCATAATTACAAAATACGAAGTTTCAGTACATCATGTTCCCTTACTGCTTTATTTTTCTTATGTGTTCTTATCTGACTTATTCCTAACTTTTTATGTTCTCCTCTTTTCTACTCCAATTTTTCCTCTATACGTTCAACAGATGTGCTTCAATTTATGCATGAAATGAGTTCTTGCAAAGTTGTGTGGGTTTTTTTCAGTAAATGAAATATTACATTAAAGACATGAGGGAACTTCCCTTACAAAGGAACCTTAAGCCAAATAGCTTTGTAAAGCAAATAATGACCCTATAACCAATCTTTCTTTAAGTCTAGATTTCCATAGATCAGATTTTACTAAAAAGAGATACATCTGTACTTTATTTTTATATCTATCTGCTAGCAGTACTGCAACGTAATAGTATGCCAATTTGAAATACCGTAATTTTTATACTTTTTCAGTTCTCACAATGCAATCTTAGAAAATGTATTATTTTCTATATCATACTCACACATGCTTTCTTTTCCTTAGTGGAACTGTAGAATTTTCTTCCCCTTGATATCGGGGAGGTTGTCAGTAAACTGCAGAGTTAATCATCATGTATAGGGCAATTATAATATTCTGCATCTAGTACAGAACTACTCTGTATGCATTTTTATAACAGATTTCTAAAGTATGAATAATTACCTTGACCACTTTATAAGTCAACAAACTGAGGCTCAGAAAAGTTGAAGAACTTCTACTGGGGTCCAAGCTGTGCTCTGATCCAAGTTGGCCTGACCTTAGAGCCACAAAATAACTATTATTATATATATCTTCTTATTATTAGAATAATGAACATTAAGAAGGATTTTGTTCCTATAGATGGTGACAGTTTTTGCCTATGCTGATGAAAAAAAAAACCAACACAACATTTTTATGAGAGTTAAAATAAATTCTAGCAATTTCTCTGTTGTCAGTTGTCTGGACAAGACATTTACTCTTTCAAGCCCCAGTTTTTCCATCTGTGAAATGAAACACCTAAACTCTTCTCTGCCAAGGACATTCCTCTACTATCCTGCTACTAGGAGACAATGCATTCTTTTCGTTTTCCATTTGTTTTGCTAGAAAGTGAGTTCAAATGAACATTTATATCACAAGGAAACACTTCCATTGTCTGACTAAAAATTCAACAATTTTAAAGAAGGAAATGGAAAGAAAAATTAATTCTTCCTTATTGGCTGCTATGGGTTAGGATACTACCCCCCCCCCC
>ML102508.1:6765-32632 GCA_003697995.1 Taxidea taxus jeffersonii | reverse complement strand
CCCCCCCCCCCAGCAGCAGCGATCTCAAACCAAAAATCTTTCGTTGGTAAGAAAAACTGAATACATAGCTATAAATTTGATCTAAGAGAGAAGATTCAGATATTTTCTGATTCAGCTACACCGCAATGTTTGAAAAAGCATCAAGAGTTTCCAGGTGAAGGTCCCAAGCCTGGTCCTGGCTGTTAACTAAGTGTCATGGGCAGCTCCAGCCTGGCTACATGTACTTTGTTCCCCAGACCTCACAGGACTTCACAACTTTGCTATTCAGCAAGAGAAAGAAACTGAGCTTCTGATTACCTTTCTTTTGCCTCTTTTCCTTTATGATCAAGGTGACTTATAAACAGCTGCAATAAAAATGATTTTTTTTTCATAAGCGTCTTCTCAATAATATCTCCGTGAAAGCAGGGAGGCTAAAAGATACGACGTGACATTCACAGATTTTGCCCCTGAAGCCACAAAATACACGCGAGCAATTTCTTCATTTGACCAAAATGAATGGTCATCACAAAAACAAATGTAACTTTGGTATCCCTGATTTGGCTGAGACAGCTTAAGGGCTCAAACTTAATAGACTTCTTCTGACCGATTAGGATCAGCGCGGGTTGCATCATCCTGCTGGAGCCCACAGCCAAGTCCAAACCACAGGCACGGAGCTGCCCTTGATCCATGACCTTAGCATACAAAACAGCGAGCCGGAGAATGTCACAGGACTCCCAGGGAAGGAACTTTGAAGACACTGTTCATTTTGCTTGGTGGTCTTTCACAAAAGACAATTAAGCATTAAGAATAGATTGATGCTTAAATAAAATGCCTGACAGTAAAAGCACATTTCTATATTCCAAAGGCCCGAGAAAAGCTATGCCTAAGAAGGGATTAGCTACTATCAGATGATATTACGACTGGATTAATGATGTTTCACATTCACTATATTTATAAAAAAGAGAAGAAAAAAAGAATAGGAATCTTTTAAGGAGCAGATAAGTGATTTCTATAAACCTTAAAAGCTAAAAGAAAATTCATTTTTAAAAGGACAGTAGTTATAATAGTACAGTATTTATTTATAAATCCTTAATTGGAGTATTTTTTTCTGGGAAAAAAAAACAGCCATACATTTCAGGTAGATTGCTGTTAATATAGTCTGTGGACTATGAGGAATGTGTGTGTGTGTGTGTGTGTGTGTGTGTGTGTGTGTGTAAGAGAGAAAGAGAGAGAGAGACAGAGACAGAGAGACAGAGAGAGAGAGGAAAGGTGGGTGGAGAGAGAGAGAAACTCTCCTGTATGGATGCTTTATATTCCACCAGGCATTTTAGACCACTCTTATTTTAGGCAATTGTTTTTGTAATAGATACACTAAAGGTGATCATTTTATTTTATTGCTAGTCATTGCTGACTGAAATATTTTGCCAGATGAAAGTAATTACTATGACTATATTACTTCTCTAACCTGCTCTGTGTATTGGATCCCTGGTACTCATAGTATGAAATTCCGTTACCTCGTTTTAAAAAAATGTCATCTGATGATGTGCTCTGACCTTACTTATATAAAGACACACCAGTTATTCTGTTTTTTTTTTTTAAACTCTTTGCATCTTTACATCTCCAGAGGTTGCAGAAAAACTCTAACCTTGTGTAGAAATATAAAGACAAGAAAAATTGAACAATGCAATGGCTAATGTTGGTATTACAAGCAAGGAAACACAACAAATCACTTTAGGTTAATGATAATAAATATAAGAGATCCGTACCATAACTAAGAGAGGGAAGAAGGATAGAAGGAAGGAAGGAAGATAAAAGAAAGGAAAGTAGAAAAGAAGGAGAGAAGGAAGAAATGGAGGAAGGCAGGAGAGAGGGAGGGAAAGATCAACAAAGCAGAGCTGATATCAACAAACTCAATTCCACTAATAAATTGTTGGCCAGCATTACATATGGCTAATATTTACATATTTGAAATCATGTGCTACCTGTCTCCTTTACTCTAGAAATCGGTCATGCAGACAGAACTACACTGAACTTAGAAGCTTTTATTTGGAAACCTGGTCAAAAGAAAACACTACCAAAAAAAACCAATGTCTATTAGTTTTCTATTCTGACCAACTAGCTAATCATTTAGCAAATTCCGTTAGACGCTTCATGTCCTAATGTTGCAGCCAGACAGAGTAGCAGCATTAGATCCGGAATCACTGATTGCCGCAGTAGGCCACGTGAAGTGATGGCAGTTGAGCTCCAAAAAATGAGCAGAGGAGATAGATCTTCCTGCTCCCTTGATTTTCCTCCACAAACATAAACCTCCCATCCTCCCTTGACACCTGCCACCCCCTAATCCTACCCTGGGTCCATGAGTTTTCCTGGAGAAAGCCATTTGGCTCTCCATAGGGACTTGGTATTGATCCCAGAAGAAGGTTGGAGTCAACTCATTTCAGCTGCCAAGTTCAGAGAAAAGCCATGCTTTCAATGACACATATTAGACATCTGTGGTCCTGACTTGAACTTTTTTTTGCAGTGATGAAAGACAGCACTAGACAAGGTTCTCATCTCTCAGGAGACAGGTGGAACATTGCCACAAAATTTCGTGGGTGTGATGCCACCTGAGAGTCACGATGTTTTGTGATTTTTATTCTCCGGCTTTTTTCCCCCACTTTTTGATTTTTTTTTTTTTTTTTTAAATTGAAAGCATGGACCATGTTGGCCTGGGTCAAAGTCCTCAAAAACGGCTGGCTTATTGGAGTCCTGCCAACATTACTGCCAAGAGTGCTAAGAGCTGTATTGGCTGCCAGAGAAAAGGAATATCTTAATCCACAAAGCAACTAATAGACACGTCAGCTCAGTCATTCCAAAAGTCCTTAGTGCTGTCAGGGTATCCCCTACCTTGCCACACCTCCAAGTCCTCAAACCACGCCTGCAAGTGGTAGATGGGAGTGGAAGGCTCCTTCCAAACCCCCACAGCTATGAGAAACAATGATTAGTGGAGGGTTCTAGCACAAGGCTCCACCATTTCACCACGTCTGCCTGTTTCTACACCAAAATCACATAAAATGAACAACTTCACAATTGCTTCAGTCTGCAGGAATTAAGACCCTAATTCACCTGCCTCTAAAATAAAGCTTCTTCAAATCTGGTCACTCTGACAGCTACAGTAGCTCCTATTCATTGAGAGCTCTGCACAGCTGCAGCCAGAATGGTGTTTGTTTATGTTCTTATGAGGGATTGGGGTTTGAGGCTTGAAAGGGAGATGTGGGCGGTGTAAGTAGCAGCTAGGCTATCTTTGAAGCTGTGAGAATGGATAGAGCCTCTGAAGGCACCAGGGGGGGAAAGAGAAGAGCCAGGGGCTCAGGCTGAGCCTGTGGAGCATCAGCCTGAGCCAGCAAGGAGAAGAAGGAAGGGGAACACAAAGAGAGAGTGGGCGGTGACTGGCAGCTCGCTGTGTCAGAGGCCAAGGGTTGCCCACTGCAGACAGTCAAAGGATCACTGGCCACCTTGGACTAACAGATCGGTGTCAGTGGTGTGGCACGCACAGAAGCACGAGTGCACGGAGGTTAAGGACAAACCGGATGTGAAAGCATAGGAGTGGCACATCACCTGGTTGAGATGTTGGAAGCAGAAGGAGAAAAGTATAAGGTTACCCATAAGAGGAAGCAAGGCCAACAGAGGGCATTAATTTAAAGTGCAAATTATTTGCACAGAAAAACATTTAAAACCCCCATATTTCTAACCAGTGTGAGCTTAATTTAAAGTGAAAAATAGCTGCATAACTATACATTAAATATTTTAAATACTCCTAAATGAGAAATATGATGACTATGATGGGTAAATTTGGTAAAAGAAGCATAATAAGTAACATATTTCGCAGATGCTCTTGAGTTTACATAGTTCTTTCCTATATCCTCTGAAAGTCCTATGAGGCGTATCTTTCTGTTATTCCTAACTTACAGAAACCAATCTGCCCTGGAATACAATTAGTTAGCGGTGGAGGTGGGGCATGTATCTTCTGGTGCCCCCCTCTCCCTTTTTTCCTTCTATACCAAATCAATTCTTCAGTAGAAGAAAGAATGACTAAAATGTACTTTTTTTTTTTACGAGACTTAATAACACAGAAGTTTTTTTTTTTACATAAACAGATCTTCCTGCAGATAAATCCCACAGCCATACACCTTCACTCTATCTCAAGAGTGTTAAACTAGCAGCAATTAGCTTAGACTTACCTTTCTTTATTCCCACAATTCCAGCTGCAAAAGTTGTGTCATTCCCTATCTATCTATAGCAATGACAGCAGGAAGAAAAGGGTTGCTAATGTATAAACACTGGGTGCCCACGCCAGTATTGCTCTCCTATGTGACATACATAAAGACAATTAATTCTCAAAGATATTTCTCGTCTCTATGCATCTACACATCAAGCCTGACATATGCATTGCTGGTCTGCTGTAATAATCATATCAACTTTTTTAACACCAAAAAAAAAATCTAAAGTAAGATTTTTATAAAGGATAATTAAGCAAGCTAATATAGTAGTAAGTGGAACGCACAATAAGAATATGTACTAAAATATCTGCTTTATGCAATGCAGAACTAGTGTTTTAGGAGATTAACAATTATGATCGCCAGTCCTCTTCTGATTCTATAATACTCCACACAATCTTTTTTAAATTACTTTATTAACCTTTCCTCCTAGCACAGAAGTGCCCGATTACAGATAATATTTCAAAATCATCTGAGGTGTAAGTGTGTTTGATTTGCTCGGTAATTATTTGTCTACTTTATTACATTGGCCGAGCACACAAGCTCCTTGACCAGCTTTATTTCAAGTCCAGTTAAGAATAGGGTCATATCATTTGGTGGCTCACTCCCTTTGGGCCCCGACTTCCATAAAATTTTCATACTGGCGATGGGGACGGTGCATGGAAACAGTACATATTAAACCTGGAGAAATCATTTTCCCTGCTCTGTCATTAAAGGTTTCAGGCCCTGGGCTTAATGGAAAGAATGTTGTTCACAAGCGAAAGGAAGGTGTTTATTCCCTGCCTGATTAGGACACAGGGCGTTGAGGGCTGAGCATGCAAATGCCCCTTGATGAAGTCTAAAAGCATATCACTCTCATCCCTCGGGTGGCCTTACCCGGGGTCTTTATAATCTGTCCCTTGTCATTCATGGCACCTAGAACAACCCTTCTATTTTGATCTGAATCATGAATGCATTTCCAGCATGTATTTTGACCCACTCAAGGCAGAAAGGAATGAGTGGGGGGCAACCCCGAGAGGAGATGGCAAACATTCTCCTTTTAACAGGGGTCCGGAGGAAAGAGTACTGCCTGAATACCACACGGGGTTTTGCAGAAGGAAAGTTTGTCTGTTCCAACGTTACAACTCAGGGGCCAATGAAACTGATACTCACACGTTCTTAAAGGTGAAAATGCATTGGGATGAAAGAGGGCTGGTCGGCTTATTCTTGTGGGCCACCACCAGGATAAAAGCACAAAAGCCGGAGGACTCTGTTTATTGTCCACAATCAACAAATTCTGAAATTTCCATATGGAGCAGGATTCTGGGGCGCTGTCAGCAACACAGGATACGGCTGGTCAGCTCAGTCACCCATGGAATTACAGTGTAGGGTATGGATGCCAGTATTTTAGACCCAAACCGAGCATAAAAAGCACAAAGTAAAATTCAGTGTCAGCACAAAGTTGACAGCGAATGATTATAACAGCTTCGAAGCTTGAAAAAGAGTGTAAATAACTAGGATCCCCTGCGGGCTCACTCAGCCTGCATACATAACAACCATGATGGACAGCCTCTGTGGTAAAGTCGGGGAAACGAGGCACTGGGAAGATGCAAAAATTCCGCCAGCAAAGAGCCTTAACTGTCACCTTTCTGACTAAATCAGCTACTTTCATACAGGGAGAGAAACAGAGCAGTAGGCTATGCCTTTGGAAGACCAATTGCCCTTTTGCCTAGGAAGCAGGAATGTTAATTATCGGCTCTTCTGTGGTTATCAAGGCACCACAACCCCCAGCTTTTGCACGTCGCGAACACTCTTCTCCCTGATCTTTAATCCTTGGTGCTTTTAGTCCACAAAAGATTGTTATTCAGAACAACTCTGCCATTAATAGAATGCAAAAATACAGGCAGAAAAGAACAGTCGGCCGTCCCAACTCAACTGTTAAGTCACTGGAACAATTTGGAAATTTAATTTTCCATTTCTTTTCGTAAGCTTAGGCATGCCAACGTGCACGCACAGATACCTGCATTCCACCAGGAGCGTTTTTCACGTCCTGACAAACGACAAGCACATCAGGGCATGCGGCCTCCAGACTGGTGTAACAGATGCCAGCTTTGTGTGTACAGAGCCTCGCCATCACATGGACTCATCAACTCAAAGGAGAAAAGAAAGCAGCTCAGTCTTCTGCACACACCTAGCTAGCACTCCACAGGTTTGTAATTCATTTACAAGATAATTAATCAATTAGCAAATGATCCCTTTCCCTTTTGTTATTTATGCTGCGTAAGAATTGCATCTCCAAATGAAATGGCAGGCCACTTGTATTGAAACTTTGCCCTTCAAACACATTGGTCTTATTTATCTGAATTGAGCAGATGCTTTGCAATGCTAGCCCATTGTAACTGGACTGTTTGCTATTAGAACCGGAGCAAGATTTAAGCTAAACAGAAGAGCATAAATATGACATCCTATAGACATTCATGATGATCAACTGTGCTGTATCATCACCAGCCATTGCTACTTATTCATATAGGAAAAGAGGGAGAAAATACACTTGACATTGCTAAGAGGGGAACTATAGTCCCCGGAAGGAAAGGTGAAGTTGGGATTTACACGGTTATTGGCTCCAGAGTACAACCCTGGGGTCTTCAAATGCAATTAAGTTACTACAGTGTAAAGTCTCAACAATTCCCATTTCTTTCTGAGCTCCAGATTACACCCAGGACCTCTTTGGGAAGTAAAGTATCAGACAGCTTTTGCTTTGGGGCTGGGTGTTTTTCATCCGATTTCCCAGATAACCATCACTGAGGAGAAGGTCGAGGCAACAGTATGACGGTAATTCCACCAGATCCTGCTCTGATCTGAGACTGGTCAAAAGACGGACCTCCTCTACAACCTCTTCACCTCTTAGGGTGTCAGGCGCCTCCACTGTAGAAGACGCAAGTTGAACTATGTGATTTCTTCTTGTTGTTGTTGCTTCTTGCACAGCTATTGTATTAGAATCTCTGCATCCTTCCATATTAACACTGCCGCCAGGTGGGAAAACACCTTCCCCCTCTAGCCAGGGTAAGGGTCTAAAAATATTTTAAAAGCAAAGAGTCCCCAGAATCATACAAACATTTCAGCAGCCAAATGAGCAGAAAGTCTGTTTCTGTTGCTGTGTTTTTAAGTCAACAATTATGTATTAAATTACTCCTGTACACACAGAACAACAAAGGCATTTTGGGTCCATTTGTACAGGTGAGAAAATGGGTCAGCTATGTAACACTGAACCCCAGGTGTGCACATGGCAGAAAAATTCTGTCATCTATTGCTTTCATGGAGGACTTCTGGGGCAGACTCAGAGCCCCACGTAGTCACTTGCCAAGGCTTTAATAATAGAACAGCTACAAGGAAAACTTCCCTAACCCTTTGCTCTGTTGAGAAAGGACTTAAGAATAAAAAGCATTTGAATGTTTTAAAAGGAACTGTGAAACTTAGTAAATGAGAAAATTAGAGAAGGTCATTATAATATGAATGAACACCCTTAAAAACAAACAAACTAACCCAAAACCTTACTGTTCTTTTTATCTTTCTCAAAAAAAGAATGGTCAAATGCTACAGAAGCAAACTCTACTTGTTAGCCATGCTGAGCAAAGCTGGATTTGTTCGCTTGCAGGAATAAAAAGCACAACAGTGATTTTTGGAGGCATTATTTCTTAGCAAAATTAGCATAACCCAGCACATCAGACTATTAAAATTTAAAAAGGATTTCAAACTGTCCTCATATCATCAGCAGAGTCATGTCACAGATTTTTTTTTATTGGTTCGGCAAGCTAGGTGTAATTGTATCAATATTTTAATGCTTGATGCATATTGCCTGTGATACATTGCTTGCATAAATAAAAAGCACCAATATTCAATTGCCAATGAAATAATCACACTCTCTAGATCTTTATTATATCATGCATTATTTAATTACAATAATCAGAGTCCTTTTGAAGGTAAAACAAGATTAAAAAGGTTTTGTTTTATTGGATCTATATATTTGATTTAAACTTTACATGTTAGCTTTACATTAAGAATTTATAAGGCATCAGTTCAAATGGTGCTATTATAAGAGTTTATTTCTTTTATAATTAGTACAGTACTCTTAAAGTACTCCGACTACGAGAGATAATATTTCAGTATTTTAATGAGCTTTTTAAGTGTAATTGATGTAACAATCATTGAATTACACATTTCTACCTGAAGAATAATGAAGGAAACATTTTAATGAGAAATTTAATCATTATTAGCAAATGATCTACTAAACTGCCATTCGCTGACATTTAAAAGCTTAATAGCAGAAAAAAACTGTATTTTACCACATTTGCATCAACATCAATGGCGATTACTTTTCTGTTACTCTGATTTCCCAGGTTAACTTTCCACCGTCACTAATTTATTAATAAATTTGAGAAAACTTTCTTTAACCCACAGTTGTCAGACCCTTCCAGAAAGTGTGGGGCTTGACACTTAGAGGGATAATTTAAATAAATTAGCCCCTTTTCCAGCCTTCAGCAGTTTTCAGCATAAAAGGGCTCTTTCTTGTGAGTATTCATGCTTGCATCAGCTTGATTTTGATGAATGCCCTGCGAATTCCCTGATAGTACCTCAGACAGAGAGATCTTAGACCGATGTCAACAAGGGGTTTTAAAGCTCCTTCACTTCAAGAACAACACATCAGCATTCAGAGGGGGGGTAGACCTGAGTAAGAGGAGCCTACTATGCAGCTTTGCCAACTTCTGGGGTTGGGATTTACTGCTGAGTTTACAGAAATCTCTGTGCCGTGGGGAGAGAGATTTAGAATGGAGACATCACAGTGGAGTCCATAACCACGCGTTTAGGAGGTATAAAAAAGGACCACGAGATAATACTAGGTAGGCAGGATTTCTGTCACCTATTGTAGGTTAAGAGAGAAGAAAAGCTCAGCCTTCCAACTGAAGTGTTGGAGAGGCTCACGACCTTCCAATCTTTACCAGGCGTCCATGTGCCTTGCTGGTTTCGTAAGGGCCAGTCATTTCCAGGACTCCTCAGTGGAGTGCTGCTTCTCTCACTGTGTGATTTGTATGATGTGAACAGTCAATCTAGTGGACAGAAAGGAGTTGAGATAGACACACACTATTATGTATCCAATGCACAGTGAGATTTCTTTCTTTCTTTCTTTTTTTTAAGTTTGAGCTCTGATTTAGAATCCTGACCGAGAGTGGGAAAAAGGGAGGAAGGAGAAAATGCTAGCATCTGACTCACACCAGTGTCCTGGTGATCACTGAAGTCCCTTTCAGCCCAGGCATACCAGGTTTCATCCAGCAACTAACTTTTTCTAACACAGAATTCCCATAGCCCTCAATTTTTTTTTTTCCCTGTCTCCTTAAGGAACTTATTCTTTTTTTTTTTTACTTTTATGCTGTTATGGACTGAATATTTGTGTCCCTCCCCCCTAAATTCATATGTTGAAATCCTACTCCCAAATGCGATGAAATAAGGAGCTGGGTCTTTGGGGAGCCAATTTGGTCATGAGGATGGAGTCCCTAAGAATGGGATTTGTACCCCTATAGAGAAGGCCCCAGAGAGCATAGCCCTTTCTGCCCTGTGAGAACACAACACAAAGAAGGAAGTCTGCAACCTGGAAGACAGCTCTCTGCAGAACCTGACCAGACTGGCAACCTGATCTCAGATTTCTAGCCTCTGGAACTGTGAGAAATAAATTTCTTTTGTTTATAAGCTTCACAACCTATGGTAATGTGTTTTAGGAGCCCAAACTGACTAGCACACATGCTCTCAAAAGAAATCATTAGAATAAAAAAAAATCATTTTTTATTTCCCTCATAACTGAGGGAGCTAAATTCTATGGCTGACTCTCCAGTGCTTACTGCCAAAGGCTTGGAGAAAGCTCCAGCCCTGACAGGTTGTGCTGGGCACCACACCTGGTCATCCAACATTGGGTCTCTCTGCTGCTTATAAATGAGCAGATAATAATAATGTTAGTAAATGGCCTACAGGGATTAGAGCACTCAAGAAACTATGTATAGACTATCTTTCAAGTAAAGAACAGAACTGAGAAACAATATCCCAGCTTATTTTTTTTCTGGGTGGTCATGATGCAGCAGGTGATTGTCAAAATTATTTATTATGGGAGATATCATTGCCAAAACTCCAAAAGACAAGACTGACATACTGTATTGGACGATAATTTTGAAGTTTATTCACAAATCAATTCTGATCCTGCAGCGAAAAACAAAATTACAAAGGACCACTAATAAAGCAGATCTCTTCTGCTAATTACAATATGATTGTAAATCCTAAATATAGTTGCCTATAAAGGTGGTCCATGTGTTATGTCTAGAAAGGATATAGGATAGCACTGACATTTTTTTTTTAAGAAATTATCAGCAAGGATACATTTCTTTTTTTTTTTTAAGATTTTTTATTTATCTATTTGACAGAGAGAGAGAGAGAGAGAGAGATCACAAGTAGGCAGAGAGGCAGGCAGAGAGAGAGGGGGAAGCAGGCTCCCCGCCGAGCAGAGAGCCCGATGCGGGGTTGGATCCCAGGACTCTGAGACCATGACCTGAGCCAAAGGCAGAGGCCTAACCCACTAAACCACCCAGGTGCCCCCATTTATTTTTTATTAAAAATATTTTACATTTATTTTTTTAGATTTGGATATCATTTGTTCATAACTAGAATTTGTGTTTTTAGAAATAAAGGACAACTTTCACATTATAATTTAGACTTAAATAAGCATTTTTTCCAGATCTCCTATACTAGAGGGAAATAAAAATACAACATCAAGGAAAACATAAGTGAATATCTGGCTGGAAATATGAAGGGTATTTTCAGAGAAACTGGGTCAGGATGAGTTATTAGAAATTTTTGCCAAAATAATATTAGGATGGTGTTATTTAGCTGTGATACCATATACTGAAGCAGCCTGAAACATTCCCATATGAGCTACCAAATTTTTATTAACATATAATTTTTTTTTTGTTTACAATCAAATTATAGTGTTATCTATCCAATGGAGCAATTTTAGTCAGCTAGTGTCAGGAAAAGAAAAGTATAACTTGTTCCAAGGTAGAAAGAGAGAAAGGAGGGAGGGCAGAGGGAGTAAGTGTAAAATGGAAAGAAGGAAGGAAAGAAGAGCAAGGGAGAGAAAGAGAGAGAATGCACAGCACTAAACGAATGCAAAAGAAAAATGGAGTGCTTTCTAGAATGTGGAAGAACTTTGTCTCCTGAGAGCATAATGCCCAGGACAATAAACAGCTTTATTCAAATAGCAACATGGTGGTAAAGGGCAACCACATGAATTGTATGATAGTTTTGGATGCAATTTAAATCCTTCAAGAATGCCACTAGATATTGTAGTATTCAAAGAGTGCCATTAATGAAAAAGGACCTACAGATATAAATGGGAGAAAGTGAGAACAAGAATTAATTCAAATGAAAAGGACTTTTTGAACAAAAGCATCAGTATTCTTATAAGTATTTAATGATTCTTTACCCTAATCACCTCAGTTTTATCACTGTATTGGAATCCCAAAGACTCTAATTCATCCAGTTAGCAAACCAGATATAAACAAATGCTACTTTCTAAGATGCATTTCCCAAAGGATCCCTCCAAAGACTGGAGAACATGAGATGAAAGCCATAAAGAAGGCTAATGACACCCCCTTAAAGCCCCCTCACGTTGCTGCAACAAAGGTAGTCAAGTGACAGTTCCAACAACTGTTAGGGCCTGCTCCCAATTCAGGAGATTCTACCAATTATGTAAAAGCTTATCAAAGAGGTCAGAAAGCATGTTCAATCAAATAAGCTTCCCCTTCTTTTGCTATCATTTAAGGAAATTTTTTTCCATCCAAATTATGAAAACTCTCTGTGTAATCCCAGGTAAACATGAGTCCAGTTCAGGCTCTGGATCTACTTCATTGGTACATCATTCCCAGCTTTGATAAAATATTTGAAATGCATGCATATACACCTACACTTCACACACACACACACACACACACACACACACACACACACCCTAGATGCCTATTGATTTGCTTGAGATACATATAACTAATTCTTTTTTTTGGGGGGGGTGGACTCCTGTGTCCATTTATAAGAAAGAAGAATCACAACTCAGACTTTCCACAGTTTTAGCTTAAATTTTCTTTCCTCTTTATCTGAATTATTATTTCCTCCCTACTCCATCTTTGCCTTCTCATGGCTTTTTGTTTTGTTTTGTTTTGTTTCCTTCAAGTCAAGCCCAGATTTCTGGCTCTCTGAAGGATTGTGGTCATCCACAACTGGAAAGGAACCTCCCTTCTTTAGAAATACCATAGTACATGTAGTCTGAATTGTTCATACATATCACACACAGCATACCATTTATTGCCTTGCATCAATCATTATTTTATAAAGTATAGAAACAATTAGACGGTAAACTCCTGAAGGTGAGGGTTATGGCATATATTGCAGCTTTTAAGAGAAAGGAACGCACTGACTCTACTATTGTGTGTCCTGAGTAAATGCCGTGACCTCAGTTTTCTTCTCTGTGGCTGGGAATAATAAAAGTTGTCTCATCAGGTTGTTCTGAGAAATAAGCTAATGCATGTGGCACAATGCTTTGCATATACAAAGATGTTCAACAAGAGTTAGCAGTCATCGTTGTTGTTGTTAGTTCTGTCTCTTGGCTCGTTGGTGCCATACTCTATACCTTGCACACCACATGCATTCAGTGCTCAGATTTTTGATTGCCTGATGAGAGGGTATCTATGGTTTTGGCCATGCAATATCTAATTTCTCTCTGCCATCCCTCACTCACTAGCTCTTCCTCCATACAGCCTTACCTCATGCAGACTTCATGTGGCCTAGGGGAAGCCCATCATTCCACCAGCCAGAGGAAGGTATGTGATGCCAGGGGTTTGTCTAATAATCAACCTTCCTTTCAAATGTTCTCATCCAGGAGTCATTCTGGGAAACCATTTAAGCATATAAAGCAATCGCAGGCCTTTCCTAGACTTGGCAAACCCCCAGGTACTAAGAGAATACCCCACTGCCATCCCAGAAGCCCTCATCTCTAGGAAAGCACAAAAAGCTCTAAGAACTTGTCCAGTGGCCCTCCTATTTGTGGGGTGCACCATTTCACTGTTACTGGAAACTCATCAGTTAATCATTCCAAGAGGATGCCTAGTAAATGTTGTGTGAAGAGTCGTAGGAGCTGCATTTGAATTTATCATGTGCAGGTATGTTTAAGAAATAGTGGTACAAAGTTTCTTTCCAGTATACTTATTTACCTGAAGAATCAGGTCCTTCTGGGAAAGCACAGATATCTGAGCTAGGGCAGTGAACCACATCAAAAGAGGGGCTCCTTCACCAAGACGAATGGCTGAACCCCAGTGCTTTGTGGCTACTGTATCCTACATGGCTCCAGTCACATGGGTTTTTATTTTTGTAGTTCTGTGAATTAATCCTGCTTTCTTCTATTTGTCCTCCATGGATTAGCTCCAATGTTACTTCCTTTGAATCCTGGGGTGGGATAACTGGAACAGGAGGGGAGATAAGAACAAAGAATGCTACACAGAACTTCACTGAGTTACTCAGGTTCAAGAATCAGCAGCAGTGATAACAACAGTCCTTATCCTGAATGAAACCCCCCTGGGCAAAGGGTATGGGGAATCCTGGTACAGGTATTTTTTGACACAGCTCTCATGGCGGGGGGGGGTATGCTTCAAGAGGTAAGGCCATCCTGCATCACGTCAGGCATGGGAAGGGTGGATACCTTCGTCAGTGGTCATGAGAACTGTTATCTTTACAGGTGCCAGTGGACTGTCATCCTTTCAGTGGTGGCAGGAGACATAATCATGGGAAACGAGCGGAGGAGAGCAAAATGAAGGTATCTTACCCTCAGAGAACTAGTGCGAGAAGCAAAAAATAAGGTGCTTCCTGGAAACTCCTGGCACCAGACTTGGGAGGAAGCCTGAAATGATTATAAAGCATAGAGGGAAGGAATCCAGGAAAACAGTCTTTGGTGATGGTTGCCGCGATTCTGATATCCCCTCGGATAGTCAAGGCCTATGAGCCTAGAGTTACACAAGCCTGAAAAGAGCAACATGCGTGGTAATGTGGGGAGACACAGCTCTGCTGGCCTTGAAGTGAAAACATTAATTCTGAATAAAAAAAAAGTGCTCTTTTTTTTTCTTCCTTTTTCAAACCTGACATCCATTTCAATGTTAACAACCTAAAGTTTTTCAATACATGGTGTGAGGACTTAATGCTGTCTTTTGTAATTGCTGAAACTTTTATTGAAAATGTTTGGTCCTAAGCCCTGAAGATCAGTCATATAAAAGTAAGCAACACATTTAAAAGGAAAATGATCCTGTGAAATGTCAGGCCCACGAACAATTTTGGAGCCACAGTTGGTAAAAACTGACAAAAATAAGTACTGCATATAAGCAGTAAGACTTCCCACCAAGTCCTCAAAACTTTAAACATGATTTTTGGAGCCTCAGATTTAGTTGTTTGTCCCCCAGATCAAAGCCATGGGTCTGTTAAGAAAATCCCATGTCTATTTTTAGGGCATGACTTTTGTTTACAGGTGCAGAGTATAGAAATAGTCTATATACAGCTTTGGCCCTAAATGCTATAGAGAATAGCTGGGATTTGTGGGGGGTTAGTACCATCAGGACAGACTCTCCAGCAGCTTTTCTTGCACACCTCATTTCTGCCAAGGACTACCAATTGCTTATTCCTAGCAAACACACATAGATCACTGAGGTTGAGAAAGCTTCTGGCCTATCAGTGTTCATAGTTCAAAATAGAAAATTCAGACTTTAGGTCCTGGATCTTTGTCCCCAACAGTAAATGTTAACCTGTCATTGCTTCTGACCAAGATGAAGTAAAAGGACCACATTTAAACTCTGCCTGAAAACTTAAACATGCCAGATAATAATAATGGTTTTCTAGATGGTAGATATCAAGGAATGGGCAATGATTCCTAAGCAATGGGAACAAAGGAGGTGAGCCCTACAATAGCCATTAACATAGGTTTTGACAGAGTACCCAGGCTGTGGTAGAGGGAGGGGGCACCCAGACAGAGCCCTGCAAAATCCCAGGCTGAGGAGACTGAGCTGGGTATGGGGAGACACAGGCAGCAAGAGCTCCTGAGAGAGAGTTCCAGACAAGAGAGGGCTGCCAGAGGAAGACTTGGAGATCTGCAGAGAGGCTCTTGAGTATGTAGCAGAGTATTTACCAGCATAGGCCTGTGATGAAACTGAGGCCAGGGGAAGAAGCAACCAAAAGGATTAGAGAAAACACTGTCTGGTGCCCACACAGAGCTGGGAGAGTGCCTGCTCCCACCAATACCGAAAACCTCATAATTCACAGACCCTTGTGAAGAGTGCACCGAAGTTTCCTGCCTCACTAGTGAGAAATAAGCAGCTCTAGTCGAAGCACTGCTCTAGACTCATT
The DNA here is from genome assembly GCA_003697995.1 of Taxidea taxus jeffersonii. NCBI lineage: Eukaryota > Metazoa > Chordata > Mammalia > Carnivora > Mustelidae > Taxidea > Taxidea taxus. The sequence goes on along the minus strand of ML102508.1, from coordinate 16,943 downwards.
TAAAAATTGTAGAGGTAAAACCTTCCAAAATTCCCATTTCCAGGTAATTCAGTTGTGTTCCAGAACAAAAGATATAAATGTTTATGGGACCACAAAAATAACCAGCACCCAATGATGAAAGATTCACCCAAGGATGAAAGATTACCAGAAAAGCAAAGAATCAGGAAAATGTTACCTTAATGCACAAGGAAATCAAAAATTAAAACTAACCAAAAATAGACACAGATGCTAGTATCAGAAGATAAGGACATCAAACAGTTATTATGACTGTATTCTATACATTCACAGAGTAAAGAAGAGACATAGAGGGTAAAAAGACCAAAGACTCCTAGAAATGAAACAAATCTGGATGGGATTAACAGCATATTAGTCATTGCAGAAGAAAAGATTAGTGAATTTGAAGACATGGCAATAGAAACCATTCAAAAGAAAACAGAGAAAAATAAAATTTTAAAGCATCAGTAAGCTGAGGGACAACTTCAAGTTGCCTAGCATACATGTAATTGGAATCCCATAAGGAAAGAAGAGGGATGGGGCAAAAAAGGGAAGAAACAATGGATAAAATTTTTCTAAATTTAATGAAAACTACAGAACACAAATCCAAGAATTTCAATGAACCTAAGTACAAGAAATATGAAGAAAACTACTCCAAAGTACATCACAACCAAACTTGTCAAAACCAATGATAAAAAGACAATATTAAAAGCAGCCAGAAGAAAAAGCCACTTTTCATACAGGGGAACAAAGGCGAGAACTCCATCAGATTTCTCTTCAGAAACAAAGGAGAAACCAGTGGAGCCACGTCTTTAAAGTACTAAAAGGAAAACCGCCCCATAAGCCCAGACTTCTATACCTAGGGAAAATACTTCTCAAAAATGAAGGTGAAATAAATATTTTTTTCAGATGTAAAAATGCTTAAAAATTCAGGATTAGCAGTTCAACATTATAAGAAATGTTGAAGGAAAGCCCATTGGGAAAAAGGAAAATAATACCAGATTAAGAAAATAAATTAAAAAGTTGTCTACCAAAGGAACAGAAAGCACTGGGAATGGCAACAAATGAGTAAATACTTGAGAGAGTTTTCTTATTAATTAAATCTTTTTTAAAAGGTAACTGTTTCAACAAAAGTAATAGCAATGTGGTGTGGGTCGTATAACACACGTACAGGAAGTAAGTATGAGATCAGGGTCATAAAGACTGAGCCAGCACTGAAAGTCTACTCTTGGAAGATCCGCATATCCTACAGGAAGTGCTTGTAGTAGCACTTTGTGTTGAATGTGATCACTTAAAGAATGTGTACCAGAAACTCTGAAGAAAGCACACACACACAAGAGTTAGTGCTATTAAGCCAGCCAAAGAGATAGAAGTGAAACCATAAATAGTAATTAACCTAGAAGAAAGGAAGAGAGGGAGAAAAAGTGAACAAAGAACAGATGAGGCGAACAGAAAACAAACAGAAAGATGACAGACTTAACTCTAACTATATCAACAATCACATTGACTTGAAAATGGTTTGAACACTCCAATTAAAAGGCGCAGATTGTCAAATTTAATTTAAAAAAATAGCATGGCCTATATGTCATTTACAAGAAACACAATTTAAATATAAAGAAACAAATACTTTAAAGGTAAAAGGATGGAAAAAGATATCCCATTCTAATGCTAATTAAAAGAAAGCTGGAGTGACTATATTAATATCAAACAAAGCAGATGCCAGGGTAAGGAATATATTAGCAAGGGTAAAGAATGTCATATCATAATGATAAAAGACTCAGTTCATGAAGAGGACATAAAAATCCTAAATGTTCATGCACCTAATAACAGAACTTCAAAATACATGAAGCAAAAACTGAGGATTCCTTGGAGAAACAAATACATAAGTATAATCTATGATTTCAATATCCCTCTCTCAATAATTGATAGAACAAGCAGACAGAAAATCAGTAAAGGCATAGAGACCTTCAATAGTATCAACCAAATTGACCTAATTGAGATATATATGTACACATACTCCACCCTATAAACATCAGAATACATATTCTTCAGATACATACCAAGATAAACCATATTCTGGGCCATAAAACATGTCTCAATATATGTAAAAGGATTCAAGTCTTGCAAAATATGTTTTCAAACCATGAGAAAATTAAACGGGAAATCAAAACAAAAAGGCTTCTCACACTTGGAAATTTAAGCACATTTTCAAATAAACCAAAGATTAAAGAGGAAATCAAAAGAAAAACTAGAAAGTAATCTGAACTTATTGAAAATGAAAATGCAACATATCATTAATTTGTAGAGTCCAATAAAGCAGTACTGGGAGCTTGAGAAGTATTAATAACATGAAATGTCTGTATTAGAAAATAAGAAAAATCTTAATAAACTCATATTCCACTATGAGAAATAAAAACATCACCCACACACATAAAAATAGAATAAATTAAACAAAATAAGCAAAAGAAAAGAAATAATAAATATTAGAGAAGGTATCAATGAAATGGAAAGCAGAAAAACAGGAGAGAAAAATCAATGAAATCAAAAGCAGGTCCTTAGAAAAAAGTGAAATTGGTAAACTTTCAGCCAGACTAATTACTAAAAAAGAGGGATAGGAGACCAATTTTACCAATTTTAGGAAAGGGAGAAGTTTAAAACTTTCTGTATATTAAAAGGATACAGGAATATCATACTGATTTTATGTTAATAAATTCAAAAACTTAGATAAAATGGGAAATTTCCTTAAAGAAACAAATTACCAGAACTCATCCAAGAAGAAAAAGATAATCTGAATAACCCTATACATTTTTTTAAAATAATATTTTTAAGTTTAAACTTTTCCTACAAAGAAAACTCCAAGATGAGATGACTTCACTGTTGAATTCTTCCAAACATGTAAGAAAATAGTATTAATTTCACACAAATTCATCCACAACACTGAAAAAGAGGAATCACTTCCCATCACCATTACCCCAATAACAGAACCAAAAATAGATATTACAAGAAAACTATAGATCAATATTCCTCATGAACATGATAGAATTTTTTAAATTAGCAAATGGAATTTGCTGGAAAGATTTTGCTTGAGGAACCAAATATATCAAAGCTAATAAGACCATGCAGAGTAAGGTCTGTGTTCCTATCATGTTGTCAACTCCTCCAGCAAAATGGCATTTTATATAAATAAGTTTCTCATTTCCACAGTCTCAAGTCAAAAAAGCAGTAATTCTCTTCATTCACCAAAATGACTATGGTTTGGATATTGAGGAGGTATGAAGTGGTGTTCAGAACACAGATTCTGAAGTCAGACTGCCTGGGATTAAGTTTTAGCTCCACCTCCTACTACCTTTATAACTTGGCAAACATTGCTTAACTTTTCTGTGCATTGAATGCAACTGTCTTAAAATGGAGATGACACTCTCTCTTTCTCACAGGGATGTTGTGAGAAAGAAATGACTTAATCTTTATAAAATGTAGGGAATGGTGGACTGAGGCATGGGGACCACAGCAAGGCTTACAAAGTCCAGCAAGGAGCAGTGGTAGAAGGTAGGAGTGACTGTGTCATGTGCATAGACATGAAAGACACCCACTGAAGTGAGTGAGTTCTGAAGAATTTTATGCTTGGTGTTACATCAGGAAGAAAGTGAGGGACAAAGACACCACTAACAGGCACCGATGTAAACAAGCATTTAGTACCTAAAAGGTTATCAGTATTTTCCAGAAACTGTGATTAAGATAATGCGGTTGAGTGTAACATATATGGGGGATGGAGAAAAGAGGAAGTGGTAAACAATATAGGAGTAAGAGCTGGAAATTGAGATCAGATAATGAGGAGCCTTGAGTGCCATGAGAAAGCAGTACAATGTGAACCTGGTGAAGATAGAAAACCATCAAAGAATTGAATACAGCAGTGTCATAGCCAGATAAAATAGGGTCAGGAGAAGGAAGCAGAAGTTAGGAAAACTTGCTAAGAAGCTGGATTAGTTTCCTTTTGATGTTTGTAACAAATCACCACAAGTTTAGTGGGTTAAGACAACACAAATTTTTATCTTTCAGTTCTTGTGTTAGAATTCTAGCACTGGTCTCACTGGGCTGAAATCAAGGGGTTGGCGGGTTTCCTTCCTTCTGGAGGTTCTTGAGTGAATTTACTTCCTTGTCTCCTCTAGCTCCCAGAGGTCACCTGTTTCCTTAGTTTGTGGCCCCTTCCTCTGTCTTCAAAGCCAGCAGTGGTGGGCTGAGTCCCTCTCATCACAAATCACTACGGTCTTTTATGCTCCCTCTTCCACTTTTAAAGATCCCAGAGGTTGAAATGGACTCACTCCTTTAATATAAGATGATCTGCCTATTTTAAGGCTACCTGATTAGCAACCTTAATTCCCCCTTGCCATGTAATGTAGCATAATCACACAGTCTGGGGCCCAGGATATGGACACCCTTGGTGGGTGGGGGGAACATTGTTTCTCCTCCTACAGAAGCTCAGAAGATATTACAAAATCTCAGGTAAGACATGATAAGGCCCTGAACAAAGGTGGTGGTAATAGAAATAGACAGGAGGAAATATATTAAAGAGTACCTTTAGATGCATAATTAAAAGAATCTGGAGGATACAGAAGACATGAGGGAGAACAGGAAATTAAGGATATCTCTTAGTTTATTAAGTTTAAAAATTCTGGTGAAAGATGATGTCATTAATTATTGCAAATTTGATTTCTAATACGTGATTATAAAATTCTCACAGAATATTAAGAGTGAGATGCCACAAGTTTGCTGGAAATTGGGTCTATAATTCAGGAAAGTAGTAATACAGATGACCAAGATCTGAGCATCGGCATGTAATATTTAAAGTTGTAGAGTAGGTGCTGTAAATTACCAAGCATCCTAAAGACACACACACACACACACACACACACATTCACATTCACACTCAATATTTAGCAGCTTTCATTCGTACTAGCTATTATTTAACATAACAAAGTTAAGAACTATCTTAAAAACAAAAAGTAAATGATCTCCTTACTATATGTGCAACTGAGTCTAAGGCATAATGGTGAACCCTTATAGAAATGGCATTCCCAAGCCTCCCAAATGTGGAAATGCTAGTAAGGATATTTCCTATTCAAAGAAACAAAGAATTGTGACACTGGCTGCAGCTAGTGACTGTCCAGAATGTTCTCATGTTTCATCTCTCGGAGGAACACCTAGGAGGTATTTCTCCCACTGCCAACCATGTTTCTACTTGAGATTTCAGCATTTCCCCATTTCGTGAGAGGCCTCAGCTGTATATATCTTTAAAAGGCAGTGTCGTATACAGGAAATCTCTGCACCTTCCCTTCAATTTTGCTGTGTACCTAAAACTGCTCAATGGGGCTCCTGGGTGGCTCCGTCGTTAGGCGTCTGCCTTCGGCACAGGTCATGTTCCTGGGGTCTTGGGATGGAGCCTCACATCAGGCTCCTTGCTCAGCGGGGAGCCTGCTTCTCCTTTTCCCACTCCCCTGCTTGTGTTCCCTCTCTTGCTGTATCTCTCTCTGTCAAATAAATAAATAAAATCTTTAAAATACATACATACATACATACATACATACATACATACATAGAACTGCTCTTAAAAAAAAAAAGTCTTGGGGCACCTGGGTGGCTCAGTCAGTTAAGTGTCTACCTTCGGCTCAGGTCATGATTCCAGAGTCTTGGGATGGAACCCCACATCAGATTCTCTGCTCAGCAGGAGCCTGACTCTCCCTTTCCCTGCTACTTCCCCTGCTTTTACTCTCTCTCTCTGTCAAATAAGTGAAAACTTTAAAAAATAAAATCTTAAGAAAGTTAGTATCTGAAGCATGATTATATCCCGCTTCAGGATACTACTCCCAATGCTTTGTGATTTTTAACATAACCAATTTCTTTTATTCCTTAAGAAAATACAAGTGGTATGATAATATTAATATACCAACAAATAAGGTTGATCTTTTAGAATCCTCTCTTACAGAAAGACCTGAAGTATTATACAGATGTGTTAGTTCATAGCAATGCAAATGGTGCACAGAACCAACCACAAGTAATAAAACAAAAACTTAAGAGTTCCATATAAATGGCTGGGGGGTGGCTGGGAAGGCAGGGTGGGAATGTCCATTTAAATACAGGACCTTGATTAATTTTCTTCTATAGTCGAATCATAATAACCAAAAATAAGCTCACTGATGTAGCTGTAGTGATATATGAATTGGAACGCATGGCATGTACAAAGGTGAGTAATAAAAGTGAAGCAAACGAGCAAAAATATATCAAAAATGACTAAAATTATGTGTTTTCATTGTTAAGAAATGTAGTGAAATTCTCATCTGGTGAATTCCAATTCAGCATTTCCTTGATATATCTTTTATAATTTTCACTCTAATTATAATGAAAATCATTTTTCAATGTAATTTTGTAATAAAAATGTTTCTTTATTTCTCATTACATAAGAACATGATCTCGTACAGTTACTGAGCAGGCTTACAATATGCACACTGTATCTTCCCTTTCTTACCATTTAATCTCTTCATAGTCTACAGATGTCAAGAGGTTCAGATTAAGCTTGTTAAAGATCTGCTTCACTCGAACTCACTGATGATTATTTATTTAGCAGTTTTATGTAACCCTGTCATTGATAAGCACTCTATTAATTTGCCGAGGGACAAATCAACACTAGTTATTTTTCTACCGGCTATTAGACTCGGTGCTGCTGTTTGTTACAAACCACTTGCCAGTTAATTATAAATTATGGGTCCTCTTTGCCTATATTAATTGATATCTCCTCTGCCTTTGTAATACTAGACAAATAAATTGAAGGCAAGATTTATTAAGCAGTGTATGTCTTGTGTCTCTTGATTAGTATTCTTTACTTTTTTAACATTTATACTTGTTTATACAGATTTGACAGACCAATGCATTAGAGAAATGATCTTTGGGGTGTTTTGTAGTAAAGAAAGAAAAAAGATTTAATGGGCTTCCTACAAATTTATTTCAAATGACCCACCATTCATTGTATGCAGTTCCTAAAATGCCTTTTGACTTCGTGCTATAGACTAGTGATAGCAGCTTCCCAATTATGCAAAAGCTAATATTCAAATAGTTTTAAGTCTATGCATCTATTTGCTATAAGGTAAACAAACAGGAAGTGTATATAACTTAAAATCTGTATCATATTACACATTCAATATGCAATGTCTCTTTCCTTCGCTTTATTGCATATGTGCATTCTATTACATATGCTTTTAGATATATGTGGAACCCTTTTAAAATTTTCTCATTTAAACAATCTGTAGATGTAATACATAGTGACAAAACAATAAACTATAGCCATTTTTAATTTTCTGAAGAATGAATTATGGATGGCACTTGCCATAGGACATGTACCTTTTCATTTGCAGCTCACCGAGGAGCTGGAGTCAGAATTTAGGCCAGGTAGGAAGAAAAAGAAAAAAAAACATTATACAAAAGAAACTCTTAATTCGTTTGCTCCCTGGACAGTATCAAACATTGAAGAACTGCAAATTTAATGGGAAGGATTACCCCAGAGGGTCATTGGACTATATTCTGATTTCAAAGGGCTTCAGAACCTAGCTATCTGCCAAAAGATTTGGGTCTCTGAAATCCTAATTTTATATATAATTTTTCCACTTAATTGACAATTTTGACCCAAGTTACATTTGCAATACCTTGAATTCCTAATAATTCCCCATCTGATATAAATCTGGCAAATGGACAGTTAGCCCACTGGGGTAGGTGGGTTGTTTTTTTTCCATTAGTTCTCATGGGAAAGGAGAGATATATTGGTCAAGCAGATCTGTTCCTATTTTCAACTCACACATAATTGAATCCCTTCTCCATCATATTCATGTTTGAAGATTTAAAGACTCCCCAATTAGAATTTAGAGGAAGCCTTTAGAGTAAAATTAGCTAGCTCATTCAGAAAACATGCACTCTGCTAGTGTGCTGTGAAACTGACCTTGAGCCACTTTTTAATAATGAGATTTCAAGAATCATCTTCTCCTTTATACCATGCTACCTTTTGTTAGCTGTTTCTGGGCACACCTCCCAATGGATGTTATGAGTGATAGAATTTCCTGATAGCCTTGATTCATTTGATTATGCAGAAAATATGCTATTAATCATCCCTCAACAATTTATTATTTTGTCTGTATATCCTCCATGTTACCCTTCCTACCATATACCATCTCACTGCTCAAAATCTCTGTCCCCCACAGTCAAACAAGATTTGAGAGAATTAGATTTAAGTTATTAGTTACAACTTGAAATTACTTTGATTAGCAGTGGATTGGGGTTGACACTAACCTCTCAAATAAATCATTTTTGATTATTCACATTTCACATATTCACATCACTTTTGAACCCAATTACATGGTTAATCCATTGTTTGCTGAACTACAGTGCACTATTTTTTTTTTTTTTAATGCTTCATATTATGGACCCTAACCTAGTGGCTCTCAACTGGAGCAAATTTATTCCCCCATGAACACTTGCAATGTCTGGAGACATCTATGGGTGTCACCTATGGAGGAAGGAAAGGGACTGCTACTGGCCTCTAGTGGGTAGAGGACAGAGATAATGCCAAACATTCTCCAATGCAAGAAAAGCCTCCAAAACAAAACATTACTGGTCCCAAATGCCCACAGTGATGAAGCTAAGAAAACCTACTCTAACCCTTTAAGATAAACCCTTTCTCTCTTGATGGAGCATTATTAACAACTAGAGCAAAGGTTTTGGAGGAGAAAATTTAAAAACCTAATATGAACCACATTTTCTTATTTTAGGTGACTCATAGAGATTGTCTAATTTGGTCACGGTTAGGGAGGCAGGCCTGAGGTGCTCAGATGACTCTGGGTTTAAAATGTGCACACTTGGGAATGGAAATGAATCTTCTGTGAAGCTGGCTGTGTGCTACCTCATGAAAATATTATCAGAAATGCATTTGAGGGAAATATTCAAATCTACTCAACTCAAGTAGTTGAATTAGGAGCTTTGAATTGGTCAGTGGGAAGAGTGGAAGGAGCGAAGAGTTATATAGATAACTGACACAATCTGGTCATTGGGGCCACACGCAGAAGAGGAAAAACACATGGATAAAAGGGCATGAAGTGGCTTTTAGTGCACCTGGGAAAATAGGAAGATCGACTAATCTGACATGTGAATGTTTTCATTCAAAAATTATTTACTGACATCCAGTGGAAATAAACCACCATAAAGAGTGGTCTTCAAACCTTGATTTCTGGGACGCCTGGGTGGCTCAGTTGGTTAAGCAGCTGCCTTCGGCTCAGGTCATGATCCCAGCGTCCTGGGATCGAGTCCCACATCAGGCTCCTTGGTTGGCAGGGAGCCTGCTTCTCCCTCTGCCTCTGCCTGCCTCTCTGTCTGCCTGTGCTCGCTCCTGTGCTCTCTCTCTATCTGACAAATAAATAAATAAAATCTTTAAAAAAACAAAACAAAACCTTGATTTTCCACCCCAGAATTATTTTTAGCATTTAATTAAGTAAAATGACATATATGCAGAAAATAGGCAAATTCAAATGTTCAATATTAGTAAAACCTAATTTCTCACTCAAAATTATAAATAGATGCTGTATTATCTAATGTTCTAATATCAAATATGATCTTTACACAGTTTCAACATGCACACCTTATTTCGGAGACAGCCACACTAGGAGATACAACTTGAATTCTTTGTATTCTAGTATAAAGAACTCTAGTGCCCCACTAGATCTTCTTGAGGCTGCTGATTGTGTCTCTTTTTTTCCGTTGTGCTGTTAGTGCTCACAACAAAACAAAGACTCAGTCCCTGTTTTATTTAAAGACTAAATGCAGTTGGCCTATAAAGAACTGATCCAGTAGGATGCAATACGTTGGGTACACACATAATCATACTATAAGGCAGAATTGTAATGGAGTAGTGACTAGGAAAAAAGCAGATTTGCCTCTATGGTAGATTTTTCCAAGATATACTTTGAAGGTTGGGCAGGGAACCCACAAATTTTCCTTTGATTATCATTTCTCTTTCTTAGGCAGTCCTTGGGTTATGACCACATTTTCTCTTATATAAGAAAGCTTGAGGGATGCCTGGGTGGTTCAGTTGGTTAAGCGGCTGCCTTCGGCTCAGGTCATGATCCCAGCGTCCTGGGATCGAGTCCCACATC
>ML102507.1:13526-42981 GCA_003697995.1 Taxidea taxus jeffersonii | reverse complement strand
TTTTAATGTTTTTTATTTACTTATTTGACAGACAGAGATCACAAGTAGGCAGAGAGGAAGGCAGAGAGAGAGGGGGAAGCAGGCTCCCCGCCGAGCAGAGAGCCCGATGTGGGTCTCGATCCCAGGACCCTGAGATCATGACCTGAGCTGAAGGCAGAGGCTTTAACCCACTGAGCCACCCAGGTGTCCCAGATGATTTGTATGCACATTAAAAGCTTAAGAAGTATTTTCATAAAGTACTTGGTTGTTGTTCTGCAAGAAATTTGGAATTTTGGTCATTTCTCCAATGACCGATATTTGTACCACTTATAGCAATTTTAAATACCTCTGCTCTTTTGTGTTTGTTTCAACACCAAAGCACAATGTAATCTTTTAAAAAACAATTCTAAATGTCAGTGAGACTTAACATACACAGCACCAAAATGTATATAACTTCTGAACTCACTGAAGTGAAAATATGAACAGTTAAGACCAAGTTTTCACATGCACAGATGGTGACATGTCATGACTGCTCCCTGGCCGGCAGGAACTATACCACGCCATGAATTTTAGAGATGTTAAAATATGAAAAACAGAGAAAATCTGCATCTTCAAATTGATCAAATGGGGCAAGTGGTGAAAAATGTATTCACTCTTTATGTAGATTTAGGCTTTTCTGGAACTAGAAATCAAGGTCCTTTCTTACAACAACAAATACAGTTGAAATATTCTCAGCAGTCCCTGTCATTGTGACCTAAACTGTTCCAGAGGGAGCCACAAATGGCTTCTCTAAAATTGACAGGAGGTTGAGGATGCTGCTTTAACCAAGAATAGGGAGCTGAGACTTCCAACCCACTTCATAACCGCCATTTCTGTTGCTTATGAAAGGAATTCTCTTTGCTTTGTTGCATACCAGACTTTTCAGCACTCACATTTCTCTCCTGATGGAGAAACCCGTGATGAAAAAACACTTCTGCCAAGAGAGACTCCTCCTGGATTAAATAAAATTGCTGTACTCTTTACCCTGACCTTTAGCGTGAAAAAACTAAGGAGTTGGGGACCATGATTAAAAGAACTTCTCAACAATTTTTCACCCAACTGTCCCTAAATGGTTGCAGAGGCTTGAGCTCCTTAAGTTGGTAACATCCTGCTCTTCTTTGGGTCCCTGTGTGCTTGGCAAGTTTTCCTTTTCAAGAAGTGGCAGGAGAGGTCAGTAAGGGGAGGAATGGGAGGAGAGAAGGGGAGAGGGAGGGAAGGGGAGAGAAAGAGGGAGACCATGGATTCATCTGGAAGTCCTGGGAATCCTGCAGCATCTACTTCACCAGCTTTCTTTGCTGGTTCAACTCCAAAAGGAGGGTATGGTTTCACATGGGCAGAACTAAGCCAAACATTTGGGTTGTATGGATTATTTTGCCAGTTCATAGCCAGCATGTGATAGGAAGTTTACTTGTTGGTTATTTGGGTTGACCCCATTGATGATAAATTACAAATTTTGAAGGTCAGGGATGGGATCAATTCAACTCACCCTGCATCAGCTCCAAATCCACACAGCTGACAAATGCCAGTCAACACAGATGCCAGGAGTAACTGTGTTTGTTAAAAGGGGCTGACTTTTTAAAGGTCATCTTCTCTATTTTTCACTCTAAGTCCTAATGGATGTTCACTCTTCCTCACTCTCTTTCTCACTACACTGAGGCAGTACAGAACTTGGAAAATTCTTCCTCAGTCCCATCGGAAGCAGACCACACTTCAGCAGAGATGTACAGCATGGTCTGGCTGACTAGTAACAGCCCACATGTTTCCCGGTGTGTGTGAAAGTGGTATTGCTCAACCTCAGGAGTAATGAAAGTTGAAAATTGGCACCGAGTCCAACATCTAAAGACTTTGGCTACTGTGTGTGCAGTTGCTACAGAGGACGTTTCTAGTACAAGAACTAAGGGCTTGTTCCATTCCACATGCTGCACTCTTGATCAGATTAACAATGGCGCTGTTAAATCTCCTATCACTGAAACATGGGCAGCTTCCTACAGACATGAGTGTGACAGAAGCTGCCCAGAATTTTCTGTGGAAAGTGGTCTCTGCTCTAAGAAGTTAGCCATGCTAACTTGTCCCTTTCCATAGCATGGACGCTAGAAACAGCAAACCACAAGCACTATAGCAATTTACAGATGACTGCCACTGAGGCTTCAAGTTCCATGTCATCTTCTTTGACATAGAGTCAAAGGTGACCTTTCCATAACGGGAAAGCCCCAGAGCACATTCCCACCCCTCATCATAGAACAAAGCACTTTAGAGTATTGACTGGCTTGTCTCTCTCCCTCACTGAACACTTGGGCCCTCAGGAGGACCCTGTGTCTCACTCATTACTTCCCCACAGTGCCCATCACAAGGCTTGGCACCAAGTAGATTCTCTATTGTGTTTGTTGAATGAAATCAGTTAGAAACATAATGTACTAGATATGAGGTAACCTGTAAGGGGATGATCAGGGGGTCAGCAGAAGGTCATTATCCAAGACCAGTGAGTAATAATTACTCTTTTTACTAGAACCATTCACCTCTAGTCCTAAAATGCAGGCTGCTTCTTAAATATATAAAGAAATGGGAACCAGAAATGAGAGTTGGAGATGGTGGGGGAGTACCGTTTAATATGAGAGAATGACAGATTTGGGTTTGACATAGTTTTCCAATATTTGCTTAGGGACTGACTTATTTTGACCTCACCAGAGGATGAAATCTGAAAGACCCAAGACATGAAAGGATGAATGAAATGAGCAACATCAAGGGTAATGAGTTTCCTATCACTAGAGGTATTTTACTAAAGGCAATGGTGTGCAGCATCTGACTTGTACTTCCTGGAGAGAGCTGGCTGTAAGTATCTTCCCAGCATTGTGTTCAAAGATGTTGTAGTGATAGCTTGAAATCAGCCATGGTGGGAGTATTTACACTATGGAAACTGGCTAATTACAAACAAACACCTTCAAATTTTCCCCAGAGAGCCAGCTGTTAGAAATCTACCAGCATAGCACTGATTAAAGGCTCAATGACAGATATAAAGGACATTTACACATGAGATCCTACACTGAAACACAGTTGGCAAGATAACCTTTCAGGCCTGTACCAGCACCAAGTTATTTGATGCATCTGTTGCCCCCTCTAGAGAGACCTCACACCTAGGATGGCTGTCATTGTTGCTGGCCCCACCACCAAGGTTCCCAGGCCGACTTACCTCACCTGTTTAAACTCATATGGATTTAGCCAGAGATCTGGCTCCCCAACACCAACACCACCAGACCCTGGCTCAGTATGCACAGATTCAGCCCCTGACAAGCAGTCCTCCTCAGAGCCCTGAGTTGGCACACTGCTGGGGATAATTTCCTGCTCTGTGGCATGAGAGCTTTCCCCAAGCTCCACTGCAGATGTGGAGCAGCCCTGGACTCCACATGCTTGTGAACAAGCAGAGGCTGCAGGGCAGGGCCACTAGCATTTTCTTGTAGACAGCGTGTGGTTTCTGAGATCTGCCCCAGGGATCCCATCCTCATGAGGTCAAGAGTCACATGGGGCTAATGGGAGGGCTTGTGGGTACTGGAGTCACAGGAGACACAGATGAAGGTATTTAGCAGTTGTCCCAAAGCAAAGCTGCAACAATGGCAGCACTCAATGCATGGGGACACTTGGCTTCCTCCCGTGAATAAGGAATTCATCTGGCTTCAGCTCTCTTGGTCCTCAAAGCTGCAACAGACCTAGAGAAATCCCCCATGCACATGTGGCTACTTGTTTTTTCCTTTCCATGACACAGCCCCGGCCTGACAGGCAGTCAGTACTTAAAAGGTATTCTCTGAGTGAGCAAACTAGCAACCATTCTCTGCCTTGGGCCTCTCAGACTTCATCTCTCTCTGAAGACCGGAACAAGTGCATCTCCTCCAAAAGGCCTTCTCAGACCTAGGTATCAGGCATACCACAAACCCAGGACTTAATCCCAAATCATTCCTTTCCCTTCTCAAAAACTCTCCCAGTGGAAGTCATCCTGTGAAGACCCCTACTTGGACTTGTCTTGGCTTCCTGTGGGTCTTGATTTTTCAAGGAGACCATGAGCTCCTTGAGGGCAGGACCCAAACTTTCTCTTTCTCTAGTGTCCTTCTATAGCATCTAGCTCAACGTCAGGGGTCTCAAGGTTCCACGATTATTGGTCACTGGCGAGGCTCTCCAATCACTGGATCATAGATCAGCTCTAGAAGATATTTTCTCTCTCCCTCTTTTTATTGCTTCTCTTGTTCTTTGCCTTTGCATGTACACTGGGTTGCAGAATGGACTCTGTGCCAGCAATGTCTCCCCACAGGGTGACAGAAATGGCGGCCACTTCTCTAATGAGGAAGCAGCAGAGCCCACAGGCTAAGCACAGCCAGCACTCCCTCATGACCCAGGTGACACAGTGTTGGCCCTGCCTTCCTACCTTGTTCTTGGAGAAAACTGGACTGACTAAAAGTTATGGGCACAGTATCTCCACAGAACCGAAACAAAAACAGCATGAAGCACCTGGCCTTCCCCAATTCTACCTTAGTCTCAGAAAAGAACTCAAACTTGGGGAGAAATGGATTTACTTTCCCTGAAAGAATTCAGAAGTCATCTGGGGAACATGTCAGCCATTTGCCAACTTCAGACTTAAATTAAGTTTAAATTTTTTTTTAGAGCTCATAATGTTTATGCAAATTCTAAAACTGAGCAAGATATTTGCTACTTCATTGTACAAAAATCTAAATCCAGGAGAATCAGTGTTTATCGCTGATTCCAAACTTAGAACCATGAGAAAGGATTTGTTTTGTTCAAATAAATACTATGATTGAATCATCCTCGTATCTACCTGTCTTAGTCTGCTTGGGCTGCCATAACAAAACACCACAGACTGGGTGACTTAAGCAATAGAAATTTATTTTCTCACAGTTCTGGAGGCTAGAAGTCGAAGATCAGGGTGCCAGCATGGTCAAGTTCTGGTGAGAGCCCCCTTCCTGGCTTGCAGGTGGCCACCTTCTTACTGTGTCCTTACGTGGCCTTTCCTCAGTGTGTGTGTGTATGCGTGCACACGCGCGCACATGGAAAGATCTCTCTTTCTCCCTCCTCTTAAGGCCAACAATCCTATCAGAATAGGACTCCTCCCTTATGACCTGATTTAACCTTAACCTTACCTCTGCCTAAAAGCCCTATCTCCAAGCACAGTCACACTGGGGGATTACGAATTTGAGGGGTGCACAATTCGGTCCATAGCAATGTCTGTGATAAGTTTTGCCATGCCTCCAAGTTCTTCCAGACTACTTACCTTTCTCTTGGTAGGCATGTCTCTGATTAATACAATCCACTGTCTTATAAGAAATCTAAACAACAGCCCACAGAGAAAAAACATCACTTCATCTAGTCTGTCGTGTTCCCATTACTCGGATCAGCTCCCCCAACCCCTTGCAATCACCATTAAACCGCAGATATAATTACCTATCTGAGGGCTGCAGTCCTCCCACATAACCTGAAGCCATTGCCATTTGTCACAACAGATCATTTCCAGAACTCTGACAGCCAGCCCTGGAAGCAGGAAGAATGCTCATTTTCCTCACCCTGCCAGAGCTTCAGAAAGAACTCAGCTCAAAATAGATGCTATTGAAGTAGGAGACATATGAGGAGGTACACAGCCTATCAATACCTCGACGCGGGCCTCTCCTTGCCCTCCATTCTATTGACCATGTGAGAGCCGCTGCTGGAAGCTTTGTAATCCAAAACCATCAAGTATTCATGGAGCTGGCAACCACAAATAGAAAATGAATTGAATTGCTCTCTTTCAAATTAGGATAATGACATTGTCTGGGAAATGATGATTAAAAAAAAATAGTTCAAAATATTGGTTTGAACTTCCTTCCCACTATTCTTTCTGCTCAGGCTCTTCCCTCTGTTTTTTCACAAGGTTTCCCTCCCAGTGGCTTAGAGACCTTGTGTTCAGTAATACACTCCCAAGAATGAGGGGCCAAAGTCAACCTTGACTTTGTACATCACTATTTCCAGGGCAGGAACTAGACTTTTCCTCCTTCAGTACCTCAGTCCATCCTGATGGATTTTAGGTTTATCTCTTGGATATTCTCGAATGTACCTCTCTTCTGCGCTCCTTACACCCCTGCTTGAGTCCAAGCCATCATGTCTTCTCTCACCTGGGCACACACCTACCTCTCACAAAGTCTCGGTGGCCCTAGGTTCTCTTGTGTCATCCATCCACCACATGGAAACCTGAACCATCCTTCTATGGCACTAAGCTTCCTTGCCACTTTATTGTATGAAACCTTTTAGCGGCTCCCCAAGGTCCTGAGGACAATGCCTACACATTGCAAGGACTTCTGTGACCTGGTCACCCTGGTAACTCATGATGTCCCTGTGGGCCAGGCCTCCAGAGGATAGTAGAGAGCCTTCCAGCCACAAGAGATGTCACACTCAGATTAGTCTTTCATCCTAACCCTTGAGGGACAAAAACCACACAGGTAGAGGGGATCTTAAGAAACACAACACGTAGGCCTTTGTTTCTAGGTAGAGGGCATCTAAATCACAGCAGGAAGAAGGCTGGCATGGTCCAAAGACCTCTCCCTTCCCTGAGTCTGACTTCAAAAGAATTCCTCTCCCAAACAGTGGTTTAGATAAAGAGCAAAAATATCCTATGAGAAATAACGCCATTTAAAATCAACACTAATGATTGGATTGAGAAGCTGTTTAAATCCTATGGCTGTTCTTCATATGGGGGATAAAGCACAGAGCAACTTCTAAGGATGTTTTAAATGACTCATCCTCCAGAGTCTCCTCTCCAGAGTAGACCCGTATCATTCATCTGTGATTACAGCTGTCATTTTGCACAACATGAGAATGACTTTGACGGCTGTGCTGATGTGGGGAAGGGTGAGGAGACAAGTCGAGGAAGACAGATTAGTTCTGGAAAATCAGGCATTTCCTGGGTCACCCTGGAGTTTTTGCCTTTGAATTTGGTCTCCTGGAGCATTAAGTCGGCCTGAAATCTTTCTAAAATGAGAACCACTCAAGTGCCAGTTGCACAGAGCCTTTCTTGAGCTGCAAATCAGATGGGAGCCATGTAGAGATGAGAGGCTGTAAGCACCTCAAAGGCACAAGGCATGGCTTTGGACATACTTTGGACACAAAACTTATAGCATGACCTGAGCCCACTTCCCAGGAAATTCATCAGCATGAAAGGAAACCCCACTACGAGGAAGCCAAGACTCTTCAGTCTATTTTTCTCCCTCCTTTTCCATTCTCCACTCTCCTAACCAAAGCATGCCCCCAAATTCCACCTAGAGAACCCTATACTCTGCATGGATCATTGACGATTCACCCACAAAACTATCCATTTCTCCAAATGAAAGATACACATGCTTCTAACTAGAGGCTTCATGCTAAACTCCAGGGTCAGTGAGGAAGGGAAGTGTTTAGGATCCTTCTACAGGCCCTATCGTCTATCCTGGCCATCCTCTGGGGATAGATAGCAGGAGGACAGAGATGGTGCTGCCTCCTTTGTTCAGGCCCAGCTCCCAACATTGTTGGATGAGAACGAGGTTCAGCCATTCCCGTCTACCTTCAGCCCAGAAGGGAGAGACGTTTAATGTCTAAAACTCCATCAGTTGCCTCCATCCTGAGGCCCCTGGCCCAGGACACTCAAGTCAAGGCTTTGCCTGATCTACACCAGAGCCTTGGTCTCACCATCCCCATGATGAGGAACAAGGCTGCAACAATATTCTCCACACTTTCCTGTGGGGCCAGGTGCTCCATTCTCAGGGCTGTGGAGGATATTTTTCATTAGAAAGAAGCACAGAGGTGCCTGGGTGGCTCAGTGGGTTAAAGCCTCTACCTTCGGCTCAGGTCAGGATCTCAGGGTCCTGGGATCGAGCCCCACATCGGGCTCTCTGCTCAGTGGGGAGCCTGCTTCCCCACTCTCTGCCTGCCTCTCTGCCTGCCTCTCTGCCTGCCTCTCTGCCCACTTGTGATCTCTGTCTGTCAAATAAGTAAATAAAATCTTAAAAAAAAAAAAAAAGAAAAGAAAAGAAAGAGGCACAGAAGAGGATGCCTGGGTGGCTCAGTTGTTAAGCATCCACCTTTGCCTCAGGTCACGATCTCAGGGTCCTGGGATCAAGCCCCGCATTGGGCTCCCTGCTCAGTGGGAAGCCTGCTTTTCCCTTTCCCTCTGCCCCTGCTCCTGTTCCCTCTCTCCCTGTGTCTCTCTGTCAATAAAATCTTTAAAAAAATAAAATCTTTAAAAAAAAAAAGAAAAGAGAGGAGAAGAAAGAGGCATAGAAGAAACCTCCCCAGGAGGCCTCATAGGACTATAGTAGAAATGGGAGAAGCCATGTGCCTTTGAGTCTGAGAAAGCTGGCTGAACACAAGAGCACTGCCCACTCCAGACAGGCTCTTCACTGGTGGGAAGATCACTGCAGAAAGGTGACTGTGGCCTGTCCACCCCAAACTCTCAGCAACCTGCCACATTCTACCCTAGTCATTCGGTTCCTGGCATAAGCACTGATGTGGGAAACAAAGGCAGAAGAAAAATTACTAAATTGCCTTACTACCTACAGCCCATTGACAAGTCCTTGACACAGGCAGTGTGACATTCCTCTAGGGACTCAACTGCCTCCATGTTAATACTTTGTTAAAAGCAAAAGACAATCCTAGCCTAATCTTCCCCCCACCCCCGCCAGCATCTTATAAGTTTACTCTAACATATAAAAATTCCTTTAGAAATTTCCTCTATCTCTAATCCCCCCCAAGATATGTGTTGGCAATCACCCTCCCAAGCATATGACCCACTGATATACACCCGAAGAGTCATGACTAAGGTTTTATTAGACGGTAATAAATGACTTTTTCCTAACAATAGCTAGCCCCTTCAAGGTCCTGGAAACCTTGTTTCCAAATTCCCTAGAGACTTTAGCTATCCCTAACTTCCTCCCAAATTAAAAGTATAAAATGGTCCACTCCTCATGACCCTGGTGCAGCTCTTTCTGCCCATGGGTCCTGTCCACATGCTTTAATAAAACCACTTTTTTGCACCAAAGATGTCTCAACAATTCTTTCTTGGCCATCGTCTTCAAACCCTAACGTTCTTTCCTTCATCAAGCATGATCCTTTCCAAGTCCTAGGTAAGAATAAACACCGCCCTGCCCCTGCCCCCACGGAGAGGATCACTTACTGGGTTCCCAGCAGGGTCATGGAGATGAAATGACCAGATCAGGAATCTGTGAGTCTGGGTACCTGCACAGTCACTGCTGGTGCCTTGTCCTTACCCTCTCCGCCATTATAATGCATGCCAACTGCATGGCTTCCAACCACAGGGTCTCGAAAGTTTTTGTCCTAGGGCTTTCTCCAGCGAGCAGAGACTGCTGAGCCTGTGCACAGAGCAAGGCTGAGTACTAGGGAGTCAACACCACTCACCACCGGGAGCAGCCCTCAACCCCTGATGGATGGGACTTGTAGGACCAGTACCCCAGCCCTCTCATCCCTTGGTTGTGATAATTCCGGGCGCATTGATGCACCCTAAGTCACTCACAGAGTAACCCACTGGACCCTCTATTGGCTTCTTTCCCTTCTCGATCTCACTTCCTCACTTCCTACCCTGCACTGTCCAATGTCCCTTGGGATTAGATGTGATGCCAAAGTCCCAGATCTTTCCACAACACTAAGCCCCTTTGTACATAGCTGTCCCCCAGGGGCAGGTAGTGGAGAGAGGCACTGGAGAGTCCTTGTCTTCAGAGACCACACTGGCCTCTGAGTCAATAGCTTATCCACAGGTGCTGCATTCCTGGCATTCCATGCTTGTATTATGCAGTTGGAATCCAACACAGGTATTTGTCTATATATCCAAAGGCTGGGAAGTTTTCCTGTTGTTATTTGTTGTTGCTTTTTTGTTTTATTTTTTTTAAGTTGGGCTGCTTTAAAGAGGCTACAACACCAGGGATTCTGGTATTGGATGCCCCTTTAGGTTCATTCCAAAGTTGAATTTCTGTGCAATAGTCCACAAGGCAGAACTGGAAACATAACATAATAAAATTTCCCCCCTTAGAAAGTCACAGTTTAACGGCTATTATAATTGTTGGGGACTTTATGAAGAGACCACAGCCTAATTTTGGAAATTAACCTAGCACCAGCTGCAGCTTCCTGGCCCCAGCCTGCAGACATATATCCTTGTCTTCACACATATGCTCATCTGGACATGGGATGGCCTCAGGGGGCTGAGGCATGCAAGATGAAATCCCACAAATCTCCATTATTAAATCCATGATATATTTCAAAACTTACCCTCTATCTCAGTAATGACACCTCTGACATCCCTCCAAAATAGGAGAGAGGGAGGGAGGGCAAGAGTGAAAGAGGGAGGGAGGTCCTGTTTTCCTCTGTCCACATGCACCAGCCTCTTCTCTGCCATAACCCTGGGAACAGTGAGACAGGTTTCACACAACACCCCCAGACCACAGAAGGGACTGTCAACCACTGACTAATTTAAATCTGCCCAATCTCACCTTCCTTTGGTCCCAGTATCTTCAAGTTGCCTTAAGCTAGTCCAGACCCATTGGGATGCTCTTCCCAGGCTATCCCTGGGGCCCAAACCTCATTTTATTCCTCTTGCACTCTTCTCCCCTCCAACAATTTACCTCAATCTCTCTCCAAGCAGATATATGAAAAGCAAACTAAATACCAAGTGAGCTTCTCCAACAGAGGATAACCTAGCCCTAAAGAGGCACCTTTGGAATTCTACACTTGCCTAAAACATGTTAGGGAGTGTCTTTAAGCTCCTCTGGGTGTGGATCAACCCTTCATGGCTGCACTACCTCCATGGAAAGGGCTTAGGAGTCTTCTAAGGCACAGGCCAGCTGTTGAGGGCTTTGCAGTTATTCAGAGGAATAAGCCTTAGACTCCACTTTTAAACTCTGGGTATCTCCCTATAGCCATCTCTGCACATCCTACCCATCCTTCAAAACCCAGCCAAATGCCACCTCCTCTTGAAAGCCCTCCCTGATTTCCTGTGCCAAAGGAGGGCTCTTATGCTCCAGACTTCCCTGTACTTCCCTCCTTGGGTGGTGCTCCATGTTACCCTTACTTGTGTGCGAGCCCCTACATTCTCAGTGTGTAGCAGGCTCCTGGCAGGGAGGCCTGCCTCTTCATTTCTGGCCCCAGCTCCCACCCCCAACATCAGCATAGAGTCTTCTTGCTGCAAAAAGTGCTCAATAAATGTTAGAGGAAGAAGATGGGCAAAGGAATAACTTTTTAGGTCTCTCCATGATAAGAGTGGCAAAAGAAGGCCTAGGGCAGATGACATTCCCCTGTCCCATGTGACATCACTTCTTTCCTCAGCAAAATGGAGCTGGGAGGAGATAGGGAGGAAGAGTAAGTAATGAGGAAGAGGAACAGACAGTCCTTGATCATCCAGGCCCAGTTAAAAAAACAGGAAGTACTTTCACAGAAGGGTTTTGGTACAAGAACAAGTTACAGAGTGGCCAATGGCAGGAAACAATGAGGTAACCTAGACATCATCCATAGCTAGACCCTGCTGGAAGGTTACAAGACAGAGACAGTATTACCAGAGTCCAGGAGCCAAGGCCACCAGTCAGATCTGAGAGCAGACAGGGCCATGCTATCTATGGTAAATACAACCCTAGAGGAGATTCAGCCATTGCCCTAGGCACTGCCCTAAACAGAGAGGGAGAGACACACCCTGACTTCTGCCTGTTTCTTGCCCTCCATGTTCCCACTGGGGCCTCCCATGGCCAAACATACTCTGAAACCAGAAGGTAAGGGAACCTGAGGAATGCCACCTAAGCCCTTGACTGCTCCTGTAATGCCAGTTGGAGCAGGGGGTGAAATGGATCTGAAGCAACAGTAAAAGAACATTCTTCTTTCACTTCTTCCATAATAAGCATTTGTCCCACCTCTGCCATGGTCCTGAGTTTTCCTTTCTATGTCCCTCCCACCACCGGCCCTGCTATGCCAACTCAAGCCATGAGTGGGGGCTGCTTCTGTAAGTCTATTCCAAGAAGACAACCAGCCAGGTCAGGGAGGGACGCTGGCTGGACCTGGGATGATCAGCCCCTGATCAAGGAGCCGGGGCAGGCAGGTCTGGCCTGGCTAGTCAGGATCCAGAGCAGTCCAGGCAAAGGGAACCACCAAGCTTGGCAACAGCCTGGGGGAACTTAGAACTGCCCAACTCCCTCACCCCACTCGCAAGGAGCCCCCATCCCCATGGGACCATAAAGTCAGCTCTCTCAGGACCATATGATTGACCTGGCCTCTCAGGCTTTCAGGATGCCTCCAAGGCATGAATTTGCCTACCACCCTCTAATGCAATCTGATAAGAGCTACCAGAGGTTTGAACCACAAGAGGGAGGAATTAGAAAGCCTGCTCTCCAGAATCTCGAAGCCAGTGGCCAGTAATGCCGAGAACAACCAACTCTGACACATAAGCAGAGCTCACGCACCCATGAATGTTTACAGGAAAATATGGAAGAAATCCCACCTTGCAGAGAAACAGCTGGGTATTTAGAAGCTTTGTTTATACTCAAGAATCTGCCTCACGAATCTGACATGTTAAATAAACTCATTACCACCCACCTTGTCCAAACTTTCATCAGAGAAATGGAAAAGGACCAAAGAGGGCAGGTAGACCCTGGCTCCCGAAGTTCAGCCTCACAATCCAAGTAGTCTTATCCCCACTCCTCCCCAACCTTTTTGATATTTTCTGCATCAAGCTTTAGCCTTGGTTTTAGGGTCACTGATGTTGAGAGACTCTGAAGCTATTCCTAAGCCCAGAAGAGATGGGGCAGGGGCAGTTAGAAATTTGAAGGCCAGGGGTGGCAGCTCAGCTCATACAGACAAAGTCATTGTTGGGACCTGGGAAGACCCACCCTCTCGGTGGCCAGAGCAGTGTTACTGAACCAGACACATATCCAGAGTTTGCCAGCCACTGCCCCACCTCAGGAAGTAAAGGCTGACCCACGAGACTTGGACGGTTCCTTGCAAGGCAGTTGTCACAGCCAGCTCAGGCAAGACAGGGAGTCTGGGGAGGTTTACCTCCCATATTCTTGCCTTCCCTTAATGGCCTTCTTCCCTCATTACACCTGGGGGCACCCCCAAAGGCCTTAAAATGCCAGTCTTCCATTAGGCATCTTGGGAACAGATGCACACAGACACAGAACTAAAGCCCTAGGAGAGAACTCCCCAGTTGAGATGGAAAGGACGGCCCCCATTCTGCCTGGAGGGCCTCATCATGTCCCACCATGTCTGAGGGTGAGTAGTCCAAAGCTGGGTAAGAAGGAGCCTGAGCAACCAGAACCCAGGTAATGCTCTATAAACAAGTTTACCTCTCAGAAAGGAAGAGTAGTCTCCTGGGTCCAGTCCACAGAGCCCCGTGAGCCTCATTTCCTGCTGTCCCTACCAACTCCCCTCATCTAGCTCTCATGGAGCCTCAATCTTCATGACACACAGCCTGGGTCTTCTTAGGCCGGCAGTCTCTGTGCCTTTTCCCGTGAATCTCCGCCTCCCATAAGGCTCTTCCCACCTTCCTTTCAAGGACCAGGTCAACCACCACTTCTGGTCTCACCCTCACCTCCCCAGGTTCCTCACCCCCCAGTGGACAGGGAATTCAACACGGCAGGGCTCAGGAACGTGTCACCAGCCCTACACCAGGCACACTCAGATTCCACAACTCAGTTCACAGAAAGAGAAGCCATGTCACTTAATCACATCAGCCATGCTTCCCCACCTGATTTGGACAGACAATTATGTTCCACATATCTGACCTGTTGGCCACAGACATAAAAGGAAATCTCTATCATCAGATCCAGCCAAGAAAATGCTAAGCCAACCATAGCAGCCAAAAATGCATTCTGTGTTTTCCATGTATCTACAGACTCAAACAAGCTTCAGACAAGCACGAAGTTGGTAACTTCTGATAAAGACTCCCCCAGGTTTGGACAAATTTAAAGGATCCCCTGCCTCACCACTATTCATTTAAGATAACACATAAAAATGGATGAATCAGAAGGGCCTACTCACGGGACAAATGACAACATGGAATTCCAGTACTCAAACACTCATCCTCACCATGGTCATAATTTTTGCCATCATCCACTTACCATTTGTATTTTTCTTCATATAACATTAACATTCTCTCCTATTCAAATTGAGCTTTCCTCATTCAGTGCATTTTATTTTTCCTAATATCTACTAAGCCAAACACAAAAGGGCTAACATTTCTAAAAGTCTGTACACAACAGACAACCTTTGTGTCTCCCACTCAGGTCAAGCATGGCCGCCTCAGGGGTGGCCCCTGTTTGCTGTGTCTGCCTTTTGACTTTGCAGACCAAAATGTCACCACTTCTGCTCCACTTGACCAGGGAGCTGGCACAGTGGTTACTGGGCCTGGCTCCCAGGCTCTCGGCTGACTCACTGACCCTGCCCAGAAGCTCCCGGGGGCCCAATTAAGGAGGTTACTGTGAGTGGAGTTTGCAAACACTGGAAAGGCGAGGGCAAAGCCAGGCTTTGTGCTCATTTCAGGAAATACCCACACCCACTCCAGCTCCCACCCACTTGCTCTCCATCCTCCAAGTGGCTCCGGCAGATACGAGAACCAGCAAGAAGCCTGTTCTCACAAAGACCTAGCTGAAGGTGGGGACTGGAGAGTCTTACCATCTGCTCACGCGGTGCCTAGGGGCAGAGGCCATAGCAACAACAGCAGCAGCAACATCAATAATAATGACAACCTGTAGCCCCTGACGTCTTGCTGCCCAGACACCAGGTAAATTTCGTGAGCACCTGGCACCATACCCACATGCTGCCTAGCTGGGGAAAGACAAAGGCTGAAGTCATTGTAACTGTGATTTATGGAACACCTCCCTCTGTGTTGGGCTGGGATAAATGCTATGCATACATTTGCTTATGTAAGGCTCACATGGCCCCTCAAGGTACTTAATACTGATGGGGAGCTTAATTTATAAAGGGAGGGCCTGAGGCTGACATGTGAAGTGAAGGGACATGGTCACGCCCAGGGTCATGCGGCTTCTTTGCGTTCCCACAGCAGGAGTCAACACCCAGTGTAAAGGGCTTCAATGCCCAAGAGCCTTCTGCTGCTCCTCCCAGCCTACCTGAGACCAACCTTCCCCGTCATCCTGGTGTCCTCAGGTGATATTATAGTCCATTTTGGGGTGGTCAGCAGAGATTACACTCTCCCAGGCCTTGAGCACCATGCCAACAGGGAAACACTTGTCTCCAGAATGTCCCAACCACTGTTCTGGTCCAGTAAGCAGACAAGTTCCTGGAAGTAGGCTGGGTGCTAGACAGGAGTAAGAGGAAAGAAAGCTCAGCCACAGAACCATATTGGCAACCTGAGGTATCTCAAGAGCAAACTCTTTATACCAGAGATCTTTTCCTTTTAATACAGCAGAGTCAAAAGGAGAATTGAGGGGCCGGCAGGGGTGGGGTGCCTGGGTGGCTCAGTTGGTTAAGTCACTCTTGGTTTTGGCTCCGGTCATGGTCTTAGAGTTGTGGGACTGAGCCCTACATCAGGCTCCACACTCAACTTGTGGTCTGCTTGAGACTCTTTTCCCCCAGCCCGCCCCCGCTCTTGTGTTCACTCACTCTCTCTCTCTTAAAAAAAAAAAAATCAGGGACGCCTGGGTGGCTCAGTTGGTTAAGCAGCTGCCTTCGGCTCGGGTCATGATCCCAGCGTCCTGGGATGGAGTCCCACATCGGGCTCCTTGCTCGGCAGGGAGCCTGCTTCTCCCTCTGCCTCTGCCTGCCTCTCTGTCTGCCTGTGTTCGCTCTCTCTCTCTCTCTAACTAATAAATAAATAAAATCTTAAAAAAAAAAAATCAAATAAAAAGAGAGAACTGGCCACACCCCATACGTCTTTGCCTCAGTGGCATGTTTGGAGGCACCTGCTATGCTATGGTGAGTGCTCAGGGGTGTGGGCTTCGTTAATGTCTGGTTAGGGTGGTCTGCAGGATTGGGTTTACTCAGAGGGAGTTCAGCTTCTCTGAGAAGCTGTGGCACCCTGCAGGCCTCACACACTGCCCCCAGCCTGCCTGTCCACCTCCATGCCACACTGCCTTTCCAAAACAATCAGATTCTGATATACCCATTCTGCTTCCTTGATTCATTCTATTAAATCCAGGACCACCGTCTTCTACCTTTTTTGTTTATTATGTTGTTAGTCACCATATAGTACATCATTAGTTTTTGATGTGGTGTTCCATGATTCATTATTTGTGTATAACACCCAGCGCTCCATGCAATCAGTACCCTCCTTAATACCCATCACCGGGTCATTACTACCTTTTTAAAATACAACTCACTTTCAAAATCTCTCAGCCAGTCTCAACTGTTTGATTATGTTTCAACTAACATTTTTCTCACTACAAATATGTGTGCATTGCACAAAACTGGAAAATCTGAAAAGCACAAAGAACATAAAAATTGCTCAAATCCAACCACCCAGATGTAAGAACCATTAAAATGTTGGTATATCTTCTTTCCATCTTTTATTTAGGTGTGTGATTATTTTTAATTTTTAAAAAAAGGAATCACGCTATATACAGTTTATATCCTGATATTTTTACTTAATACATTGTAAACATTTTCTCAGGTAATTTAATGACAGGATTCTTCAAAAACATGATTTCTAATGACCACAGAGTATTCATCTCATGGGTGAGCCATGATTGAATTAACTGTTACCATATTGTTGGACATTTCAGCTGTTTCCAATTTTTTCTATTAAAATAATAATGTTTTGATAGATACCTGCATACGTAAGTCTGTATATGAATCTCTGATTCTCCTCCAAGATAAATTCATGGAAGATGAATAACTTGGCCCCCTAGATATAGATATTTCTCAGACTTTCCAAACAAAGCATTTCAGAAAGCTGCTTTAGCATCCCCACCCTCACCAGAAAATCAAAATGCCCATTTCACTGCATCCTTAGCATCACTGGATCTTATCATTTTTAAAATAATTTCTCTCTTGAAATATGAAAAATGATGTTGTTTTAATGTGCATTTTTTGAGTGTTAGTGAAGTTTGGCATTTTTCCATATGTTTATTGGCCTTTTCCCTTTTTCTTTTGTGGCTTGGTCATGTCCTTTGCCCTTTTTACTCTTGCACACTCCTATTTTTCTTACTGAACTGTAAAAGATCTTAAATTGAAAATACGGAAGATGATGTAAATATTTCCTTATCCTGTCTTTTGGTTTGACATGGCAATGTTGACATTTATCCCAGTAACTCATCTGAATGTATTCTGATATGTGGCATGGGACAGTGGTTCCCACATCTTAATGTGAAGCTCAGCATAAACCTTAAAAATTTGCATTTTAAGGGATGCATGGGTGGTTCAATTGGTTAAGTGTCTGACCTTTGATTTTAGCTCAGGTCCTGGAACAGAGCCCTGTGTCAGGCTCCATCCACACTGGGCATTGAACCTGCTGGAGATTCTCTCTCTCATCCTTTTCTCTCTGCCCCTCCCCTACCCTCTAAAAAAAATCTGCATTTTAAGAGCGCTCCAAGGAATTCTGATGGCTGCAGCCACACTCTGAAAAACACTGATACAGAGTGAGAGGCTAAATTTTTTGGTAATGGGTGAATTGTCCCAGCTTATTTATTGAATAACGTTTCTTTACCGATTGTTGTAACATACTAAACAATAAATTACATTCCAATATCTACCTGGGTCTAACATCTTTTAGATTTTTGTTTGATATTCACATAAACTGAAGCATTAATTTATGGGAATTAGTATAAAAATAATAGCTCATATTTATTAAGCCATTTCCTTTGTAGCAGGCACTGCTCTACACTCTTGCCACATAACAACTCACAACAATCTAATGAGGCAATTACTATTATTGTCACCATCTTAGAGATGAGAAAACCTAGGTCCAGAAATATTTAGCAATTTGACCAGGACTACACATTTGGTAAGTAGTAAAGCTGGCACTAGGATCAGGGTACTATAACTATAAGCTGTTCTTTTTTTTTTTTTTTTAAGATTTTATTTATTTATTTGACAGACAAAGATCACAAGTAGGCAGAGAGGCAGGCAGAGAGAGAGAGAGAAGCAGGCTCCCCGCTCAGCAGGGAGCCCAATGCGGGGCTCCATCTCAGGACCCTGGGATCATGACCTGAGCTGAAAGCAGAGGCTTTAACCCACTAAGCCACCCAGGTGCCCCAACTGTAAGCTGTTCTATGTCATCTTCATGAAGCAGTGTCTCACATGCCTCCAAAGTACCAAGTCCTCCAATTCATGAACATGCCACACATCTCCATTGATTCAATTCATCTTTAATTATTACTCCAAGTAATGTTCTGAGGTTCAACATATTGCTTACTCATTTCTAGATATTTTATATGCTTAAAAAATTAAAATAAGATCTTTTGCACTGAAAACATTTCCAGCTAGCTGTTGTTAATACTTGGGAAAACTACTATAAAGTATCTATGCAGCCTGGCTATCTTACTGAATTCTTATTAACGCTAATAATACTCCTATTAGTGCTCTTAAGTTTTCTTGGAAGGTAATTATACAAATTTAAAGTAATTATCACTTTGTTTCTTCTTTTCAATAGCTATACCTTTTGTTTTCTTGTTTCATGTCTTACTTCACAGAGTCATATTAAATGTCAGGTGGGAGGGAACATTCTTATATTGCTGGTTTTAAGTGGAGTGGCTCTACTGTTTTCCCTATTTTCTACAAAGTTGGATGTTGGCTTAGACAAATATTCTTTATCCTGTTAAACAAACATTCTTTGCAACATAGCATTTTTAAATGTTAATTTCTTTTTTTAATTTTTTTTAAAGATTTTATTCATTTATTAGTTAGAGAGAGAGAGAGAGAGAGAGCACAGGCCGACAGAGAGGTAGGCAGAGGCAGAGGGAGAAGCAGGCTCCCTGCCGAGCAAGGAGCCCAATGTGGGACTCGATCCCAGGACGCTGGGATCATGACCTGAGCCGAAGGCAGCCGCTTAACCAACTGAGCCACCCAGGCGTCCCTAAATGTTAATTTCTGATTAAAAAATTCTTTCTAAAATTTATTGACTTCTGTCTTCTTTAAATGAAAGATTCAGAGCATAATTTTCCTTGACAATTCAGAATCACTGATTGCATATCCACTACTGTAACATTTTGGGGCACACAAACATTCTTGCCTCTATAAGAATATGTCTCCTGCCACTGTTTCTTGAAGTCAGGGCTCTGCTTTTTATGTTTCTTTTCTGTTGTTATTTCCTCCTGACTGCAAGGTATGTGTCTCTAACTACTCTTTACCGTTGGGTTTTTGTAGAGTGCTAAGTTAGAAAACCCTACTTCTTAAAGCTATATGTAAAATGAGAGTAAGCTCTAAGAAAACAATTTCTTTATGAGTGATAGTAAGTGTTATTACAAATAAACTTTGAGCCATTATGGCTGATTTTAAACTTCTCCCTGTGTTCAGTGGTTGTCAGCCCTGCTCCAGGGGAGAGAGCATTCCAGCTAGGGGGAGCCTTATTACCCCTATAGGCAAGAAAGTAAACATAAACATGCTTTAAGACTTCAATAACAAAATGGGAGTAAAGCAGACAGTAAAACAGAAAATTAAATTAAACATCTCATTCTATAATCATTCAAGAGGCTTTCTGTGAAGTTATTGGGAAATTTCATCCTAAGACACAATGAAAATTATTATTATCCATGGCCTTCCTATCTTGGAAAGAGCATGGAGGAGGAACAGTAAAGAATCTACCGGGGCAAGTGAATCTGGTTTCATATACATCTGTCTTTTAGGGTTACTCATGTACTGACACTGCATGAAGCTCTATGTATGCTAGCAACTCTGGGAGGACACAACCCTGAAAGGAATTAAATGTGCACACAAATGATTACGGTAACAGGCAGCACATGCGTAAGGGTCGGGGCTGCAATTATCAGATTCAAAGAAACAGTCACTTTAGGTAGTAATGCCAGAGAAAGAAAACAAGCACCCCTGTCTCATGCAGTGGCGAAAAGGTCATGGATAAAGGTCTGAGCCTGTGGGAATGGATGCCTGGGGCCGGTCACCCCCCTCTCCTGGGCTGTCCAGGCTGGAGCTGTTCCAAGCCCATCCTCAGTCCCACACCTGGCTTGTTTTTCTGGCATCAAAGATTCCACATACCCTTCCTCATATACTAGTCTTACTTTTGTTGCCAAATGGCCTACAGACATTTCCTTTAAGTAAGCATACGTATTTTTATACAACTGGGTTTTTGCATTGGGAAGTAATATATGCACGTGGCTAAGACAAAAATCAAACAGTGCAAGTGGACATGCAGTTACAAGTGAGTCTCTCTTTTACCCCAACCCCTCTCAGGCACGACCACCAATTTTTAGTGTACCCTTCTAGAGATTTCTGCAAATGTACAAGCATACATGAATAAATACACATTCTTTTAAACAGATGACAGTAAGTTAGACACCTTGTTCTGCATTTTGCTTTTTCCATCTGATCATCTAGCTTGGAGATGGAGTTAATCCTTAATCCAACAGGCTCAGACTCCCTCCCCCAATCCTTGTAAGGAAAGGTAATCTGTAAACCACATGCAGGAGTGGTGAGGAGTCTTGTCAGGTGTCCCTCTGCCTGGAACACAATTCTGCAACTCTTCACAGCAGTTTCCTCAGCCTCTGGTCTCAACTTAAAAGTCACCTTCAGCAATGTGTCCTCTTGGGTCACCTTATCTAAGAAATACCTGCCACCCCCACCGGATGTATTCTTCTCTTGGAACAGTGTATAGTTTCTCCATACCATTCAACACGGTATTCAACTACTTCATTTGGCCATCTATTTACTGGTTCACCATGCGTCTCTTCCCATGAAACAGCCCCTTGATGAGGTGCCAAGACCATGACTACCTCGATCACTGTCATTCTCCTGGTGCTCAGCACACACTGCCCATGACAGGTGCTCTCTGCATACTGGGTAAGAAAATAAAGTAACCTTGTAACTTTACAAAGCTCCTTTGTTTCCCAAGTGAGGGACAGATGAGGCAGTATGAGATCAGGGGTAAGAATTAACCCCAATATACTGATGGAAAAACAGGTTTGGAGAGGAAGTACAATTTTTCTGAGGCCACACAGTGGGTCAGTGATAGAGCCAAAATTACAATTCAAACATTGTGATTCAAGAGCCATGCCTTTTCTGCCTCTAGAAAATGCCGATTTGTACTCATCAAATCTCAGCTTCCAAAATGTCAGTCCTTGTTTTCAAATAGGACCCTAACTCTACAGATAAGGGGCCAAAATCCCTCACACTCCTTCCTCCACTTAAGATCTAAGGATGTGTCCCAGGCCACCCCAGGAAGCAGCTAGCCCCTCAAGGAACACAAACTGTCCTCCTCACATTTGATAGCTGTTAGGGATTTGGGGCACCAGAAAGAGCCCAAGAATTTCCTCTCACACTTGCATGACCAGCCTGGGGAGAAGAGAGCCCCTTAAACCTCTGACCCAGCCCCCTCACTTCCATCAATCAGTGTACTGTCCATCACGGAGCAGTCCCCCAAATACTTCATCCCCAGTCATTACAGATCCGCGTGCTTCAGCCCATGCCCTATAGCTGCATGGTCAAGGTCAGAGTGTGGAGAAGGGGCACATGGCTTCAAGTGGAAAACTGGTCTTCCTCAAATGGGTCAGGCTTTTTGGAAACCACCTCACTAGCTGGCCCATTTGCAGACATTCCAGGCCAACTGCAGAGTTCTCTCTCCTGGTGAGAAAAGGGCTATTGCTGGCTCCCCTCTTACTTGAATCAAGCACTGATCTTCATGGCTGGTCCTAGTCAGATTCTGACCATCACCATTAGATGAACCTAAAAGAAACCAGCAGAACTGTGCCACATGGGCAGACATTCATGTTCTGCTTGATTTATATCCTCTATAGATAAAGAGGCCATGAGACTTAGTTTCCAAACCAAGATATTCTTAAAGATAAAAAGGATACCCTTATACTTATGCCAGGATTTCAGGCATGAACCGTAAATGTTCCAGGCAAACCTGGCATATTTCACACTAACTATGGCAACAAGTTTGCTGTTCCTAATGGCCCTGAACACATCTCTGAGCTTGGCCCATCTTCCAAAAGACTACCCCAGCTGCATGTCCTCCACTTCCTGGCATTTATAAAACTTCCCAAGCATTTCACATCCACATAATACTCAGTGAACTATAAAAACAAGTGTAATTCCCACATTAAAAGCAAAGACAGAGGCATGGTAAGGTAAGGAGATGGCCAAGATCCCACAGAAGTTAGTGGCAGAAATGGGACAAGAACTCAAATTCCCTGACTGAAGTCCGGTGAATAAACCAATTCCACGTCCTTTCTCCACTGTCCACCAGTGCTGATTTACATAGTGGTCCAAATAGAAAAGGGCCCTTTTTGAAGTCACAAGATGAGCTTCCGCTAGGAACTAACAAGTCGCTATTCAGTAAGAAATCCTGAGCTTGTGGCTCAGTTGTCAAGTGTCTGCCTTTGGCTCAGGTCATGACCCCAGGGTCCTGGGATTGAGCCCCACATCAGGTTCCCTGATCAGCAGGAAGCCTGCTTCTCCCTCTCCTACTTTGACTGCTTGTGTTCCCTCTCTCGATGTCTCTCTCTGTCAAATAAATAAATAGAATGTTGGGAAGAAAGAAAGAAAGAGAGAGAGAGAGAGAGAAAGAAAGAGAAAAAGAAAGAAAGAAAGAAAAATCCTGAGCTAAAAAAATTGCTCTTTTTACCTAGTACATTTTCCAGTGGGTTTAACGTATTTCATATAGAAGCAGGGAAACATATATACTCAGACATGCTTGTATACTCCTCTTCCAAAAGCAATAACAGAATATGTAACCTACCCTTCTGTGATCATAGATCTCATTCTGTAGTGCGGTGGGGGGCTGGGTCTTTCTTCTTAGACATGAGAATCGGGGCTGTCTTCATCACTGCTATGCTCTACCTCTTAACACAGGACCTGGCATGAGCAGGGGCTCAAAGTTCATGAATGGGTAGATGATGAATGGAAGGATGGCTGGGTACATATACAGATAGGTACATGCAGGGACATATGCATGCCTGCTTGGAAATGAGTTGGTCTCCTCTGATGGGGTATCAGCTATATTTACAGATCTATCAGAACGGAATTAAGTAGGTCTTAGTTAAGTTTGACCTTTGACATCCACTTTTTCCCCACTGAAAATTCAAGTGCTATCGGGTGAGAAAACAAGGGAATGAAAGGCATTGGAGAACATCCTAACCCAAAGCAGTGAATAGAGTAAACACAGGAACCTGAGCTTCTGAGAAGCAGCAGCTATGAATGCAGCCAGAGGGCAAGAGAAAGAGAAGCAGGGGTCTAGACAAAGTGTGGGAGTGGTCAAGCAGGATATATGGTCAGGGTTGGGGGCAGGAAACATGGGAGAACTGAAAAGAATTATGGGCTTCACCAGCAAGGAATTCTTTTTTGGGGGGAGGTTATTTTATTTTTTTTGAAGATTTTTTATTTTTTTATAAACATATAATGTAACCCCACCACCCTCTCCCGACACCCCTTCCTCCCGCCCCCCTCAGTTTGTTTTATGACATTAAGAGTCTCTTTTGGTTTGTCTCCCTCCTGATCCCATCTTGTTTCACTTATTCTTTCCCTACCCCCTTAACCCCCACCCCCGTTGCATCTCCACTTCCTCATATCAGGGAGATCATATGATAGTTGTCTTTCTCTGATTTACTTATTTCGCTAAGCATAATACCCTCTAGTTCCATCCACCAGCAAGGAATTCTAATTAACTCTCTCATGAGCCACAGTGGTCATCTCATCCATTTTATTGTTCCTCTGAACTATAAAAGCAAACCAAATACACACTGGGGCAGCTTCTCCAGGCCTGGAAAATCTCTCCTTTATAGTTGGGGAAGTTTGTTCAGAGACCACAGAAACAAAGGCACCTCGGATGGTGATGTTATGCTTGCAAGGAACTTCTTTACCCATCTTGTGTTGAGTATACACCCCAGCGAAGTTTCACTTGCCCTGGGAGAGAGCATGACCTGTGTACCAGGAAAGATACAAGAACCCTGGGCATTTGGGAGTCAAAAAGAGTTGGCATCCAGCTCAGGGTCTGCCACTCATTGACTGGGCCCCTCAGCTGAGCCACTTATCTTCTCTGAGCCTTGGCTTCTTACCTATTAAGCCACCCTGACACTGCCGCTGGGTCACAGGCCTGGTGAGGACACAAAGAACCTGTCACAGAGCACAGGTGGCCACCTGGTGACCCTGTAGGGCTCTGCACAGGGACAGTGGTATCATTTGTCTATATAGAGGATTAAAAATCACAGATGACTTGTCTGCAGATAAGTGCTTCTCAAATACTTTAAAGATTTTATTGATTCATTTGAGAGAGAGAGAGAGAGCACTCAAGGGCAGGGAGAAGGGGATCAAGAGAAAGGGAGAGAATCCCAAGCAGATGCTATGCTGGGTGCAGAGCTCAATCACAGGGCCTGATCCCACAACCCTGAGATCCTGACCTGGGCCAAAACTAAGAGTCGGACGCTTAACCGACTGAGCCACCCAGGTGTCCCTTAAATATTTCAAATGTAAAATTAAAAAATGAAGTCAGATCCTAGCAAATTATCATCATTTCTAGGGCCTCATATTAACTTTGAGTTTAACCCAAATTAACATATTCCCCAGCTTTGTCAAGATAGACCAATAACTCAGACCACCACCCTCAGAACTGAAAATGTGAACATTTTATGTAGAAGAAAAATGTAGGGCTCGTAGAGTGTGAGCCAGCACGAACCACTAGGTCTCACTCCAGACACAGGCCGGGGCCCAACTTAACCACACGTCAATACAACCTCAGTGTAAAGGTTTTGAGCCAGTCTACCCTTGCTAAAAAGCCAATTTTTTGTGTTCTCTCCCCTAGGGCTGAAATTGTTCTCACAGCTCTCTGCAGTGGCATTGCTTAGGAGAGTACCTAGCACATTTCAGATACTCAATACATGTTTCTTGAACTAAATCTGAAAATAATATGGTAATTTGTGAAATGCTGGCTTCAAACAGCCAACTTCTCTTTGACACACTGTCCCAAGCCAGGTGTCCACCACCCAAAACTTGCACCTTCTGTCACAACACAGATTCTTCTCTGTTCATTTCTGGTGCTGTGGTAAAAACCAGCACTGCCAAGGAGCAAGGAAGACCCAGCAGAATAGTCTTGCTCAGCCCGAGACTTTCCACTGGCACCAAACTTAGGACAAATTTTCAAGTGCAAGTTCACTGCCACTTTCAAAGATGTGTCTTTCAGGATGCTCAAACTTCAAGCAAGGAAGATGACATTAAGCACTCATATTTCTGGAAAGCAAGTACCCAAGGTAAGCTCAACCCAGAGTGTCCACTGTCTCCATGGATACCTGCAGCATTGCTGCAGGAGATGGGTCATTCAGAAGAGAGACCCAGGAACAGGTGTTTCCCACCAGACATGCTAGCCAGAAGAAGGCCACCAACCAGGAAATTCCCAAACCCTCCTAACCAGATCCTCATACTTAGATCTAGATAGGAAGCCTCAGATGTTTCCAGTCAAGAACCCCCAATCTTTCAAAGGTACACACTCCTCATCATTTAGAACCCATCTTGTAAAGGAGTGAAGGCTGGGAGGGCTGGATCTGGCATGAAAGGACAATCTTTGTTTCATATTCTTCAATAGGATTTTTTAAAATTATGAAGTAATCCATGCTCATTGCACAAAAGAGAATACAGAATGTTATAAAGTAGAAAATAAAAACCATCCAAATTTCCATAACATAATCATTATTAAAATTTCTATAAATGCATATATATATGCATGTCAGTATATAAATATATATAATGTGTATGTATATATATAAATATATAATTAGAAGCATAATTTTTGCATCCCACAGTTCTCACCTAAAATTACTTAAAAGCATTTTCCAATGGCATTCAATGTTTATATTTCACGAACACCCACATAGACTTTACTCTGCACCAGGAACTATTCTAAGCGCCTCACAAGCATTAATCCTCACAGGAGGCCTGTGAGGTAAGTATTATTATCCTCCCTATTCACAGCTGGGGACACAGAGCAGGCAGGCAGCAGAGCTGGAGTTCACACCCAGCTGTCTAACTTCACAGGCCGTGCTCCCTCGACCACCATGCTGCACTGTCTCTGTAGCCTTTGGAAACCTGACGTTTTAGGACTCAATAATATTCCAGTTGGGTCTCCTGGGATTGGAGCAATGCCACATTTAAGTCCTCCAAGTCCTTTTGCAGCCAAGATCCTTTGGGCTCTCTCAGTTTGTTGGCTGTAGGAAGAGGATCCTGGCTATCAGTTACCTTGACTGTTGACTACAAGCCCCGTATAGCAAAGTCCGGGAAACACTACCAAAGAAACACCCGTTGTGAGCGCATTAGCTCTTTGACGCCTGCCACCCCCCCACCCCCCCAACCCCGCTCCTGGTACTCCCCCTGGCTATTTCCCCACTTGTTCAAGATCCGGCAGGCTGCCTCATTTGCCTGCACTTCACTTTCTCTCACTAACACAGGTTACACAGGTTACTTGGACCTGCCTGACAGGATGTTGATGAGACTTAAGGAGACAGCTCAATGAACCTGAAGTACCTAGCCCAAACTGGCCCGGGGCTGGGTAGAGGACAAGCCTGTTTTTTTGTGTGTGTGTGTGTGTGGTGTGTGTGTGTGTGTGTGTGTGTGTGTGTGGTTTGTTTTGGTTTGGGGCTTTTTAAAATATACCTGTTTATTTACATGGATATTGTCTCATCCACTGGGATGGGAAGGACAGACTCTGCAGTCAGACAAGGTAGGACTGACTCCTGGCCCTGCCATTTCCTAGCTGTGGGACTTTGGACAAGTTTCCTACTCCCTCTGAACCTTGTTTGCTCACCTGTATAACAGGCATCTAATGGCAGCCACCACACAAGCCATCGTGAGAATTAGATGAGATAATACATGTCAAAGAACTTAGCATCTGGCAGGGACTCGCTAAGTCATAGCCCTTCATACTACTTCTTTGCTCATTTTCCACCTTCTCTGCTTTTCCCTGTGTTCATTCGTTTCTCTGTCAAGGTGGAGCCTGGGAAGGGGCGGGGGCGGGGGGGGAGGGATGTGGTGCAGAGGAACCACCAATCAGGTCTGAGTCTGTGACACCAGAATTGAGGGGATGTTAGAGACCTGGTCACCCTCCAACTTCCCTTTTCCAATTCACAGCTCAGGGCACCTGACCAGTGTGCCCAGCCACCAGCCACTGGCCACCACCATCAGAGAGTACTACTGGGGTTTTGAAGGCCTCTCCCAGCACCCCACACAGTCATTAGCATTTCTAAAGAAATCACCATAGGAGAGCATTTTGAGGAGCTTGGTCCTGCCCCTGGGGCTGGAATGCCTGTTTCCAAAGTCCCTGTCCTTGGTTCCTACCTGAGGTATGCAGGAAAATGCCTGTCACCACCCACGCCTGCCAGCTTCCAGTGATAAGGCTCCCCAGGACTTTGAGCTGGCATGCCAGTCAAAGACAATACCCCCTCCCCAGCTCCAGAGAGATGCAATCTGGAGGCAGGGCTGGGCGTGCTGGGAGGCAGGCCTGCTTCTTCAGTATTTCCACTTAGCCCTTGGGCTACAAGGGAGGAACAGGACACTCCTCAAAGCTAGCAAGGTAATTGCAGGAGGCTATTAAGCTTAATTAGGCTAATCATTTGCCTGAAGTCATTCACTCTCAACCTCCAAAAAGTGTCTTCAGAAGAAAATCCCATACCAGCTGTGGGGCTGGAGGGTGCAGGTGGAGGCTTAGGGTGCTGGTATCTGCAGTTCCTAAGGGGCCTCCAGCATGGTCTCAAGAGTCTTGGGGGCAGAGCTAACCAGCTAAATCTATACCCAAGAAGGACAAAAAAGGGGGGATTTCTCAGCCTCAGTCTCAAGCCAGCATCTGGGCCTGAACTGGAGGGCTCTTTTCTGGTTTCCCTCTGAGCCTATTTGACTTGGTCAGTGGAGGTCTGACCCAGGAAACCATCGTGCCCAGGCACGTTCCCACAGGTCCTGCGATTTAGTTTCTCCAGCCGTTTGCTCCCCACAGCAGTGGCCTCCTGTCTGCCAGGATGATTCTCTGTAACCAGCCAACTGAGAGACGGAAAGACTTATCTGAATGGACTGGTTCCTCACTCAGAAAACTTCATGTGAGGCTACAAAGCCCAGCTGAGAATGAAAAATCCTTTGGAACAAGGGAAAAAAATCCATTTAGCAGCAAAAATTGAATCCTAAACCCCATAATTTAAAAGCCCCAGGGAGTAGAGATGCCAGCGGCCAAACCCTTATGCGTAAATGCCTTCCTGGAACTGGGGCATGGGGAGAGAATCTGGAACCTGGGTCCACCCCCAGGTCTGCAGAAGCCCACACACCTACAGTAAAAATCTCACTAAATCAAAGCCACTCATCCAGAATTCAGGATAGCTGGGATAGGGAATGCTTGGTTCCTTCCATTGTAATGGTTTATGGAAAGCACATTAGAGAACACAATTGTGGGGAAAACGCTTAGCCCCACAGAGTCTTCCCAATCCTCTCAGTTGCACATATTAGCACAGAAGGAGCTAGACGTAAATAACCCTGCTTTGTCCATCAGAGATGATTCTTGCCGTTAGAGGCTCACTTTGTAGGCAGTGGGCCCTAGGTTTATATATAATCTCTACAAAAAGTAAGAGACAGTTTATGGATTGGTGCCTGCCCTGTGCTGAAGAGAAGCACTAATCCTCTGCTCTCTGCTAAGTGGCAGGCCCAAGACAAGGTGACTGACACTGAAGTCACTCCTCACAACAAACCCGGGGAGGGGGGTTAGATGTTGTTAACCCAGATTTACAAAAAGAAGAAAGCAAGGCCCAGAAACACTGCATAACCGCCCAAGGTCACTGAGCAAGCAAGTATGCTGCTAGCTTCAAACTCAGGGCACACGCATGTACACACACACACACACACACACACACACACACAGCATCCTCAGGAATTCTACAATAGGGCTTCCTTTGTCGCAGCTGGGCATTCACTGTGGCAGCCGTGTGAGGGATGGATAGATACTACAGGGCAGAAGCCCAGGCTAGTCTAGCTGGGCAGCCCACAGTCCCCACAGTCCAGCAGGAGATGGCAGATGGCGAGGGCCCAACCAAGGCCACAAAAGGGTGGGAGGCCCCTGGAGGAAGCCATAAAGAAAGGAAGAGCTTGGGGAGAGAGGGCAGCTTCTTCAAAGACTGTATAACCCCTGGGTTCAGGTCAAGGGACGAAGAACCACACTTTCTCCTAAGAGTGTAGATAAGGTAAAGACAAACACTTCAAACACACATGACTAACTCCAGGATAGAAGAACTTGTCCCTGGAAGATTCCCAGGCCTGCCCAGGAAGGTGGAAACTGAGCAAAAGCCAGAATCCCCAGGCA
>ML102507.1:0-13126 GCA_003697995.1 Taxidea taxus jeffersonii | reverse complement strand
CATGTACTGACTTCCCCAAAGTTGCCTGGAGAGGCAGCCCCATCTTGGGCAAGACTGTGAGTGCTGAAGGCCAGGACTGAGGCTGTGCCCTCTAACTTCTAGCTCCTCGCACAGAGTTAGCCCAAAAGTAGCAACAAGGAATATTTTCTGGATAAAATTTTCA
The DNA here is from genome assembly GCA_003697995.1 of Taxidea taxus jeffersonii. Classification (NCBI taxonomy): domain Eukaryota; kingdom Metazoa; phylum Chordata; class Mammalia; order Carnivora; family Mustelidae; genus Taxidea; species Taxidea taxus. The sequence continues at coordinate 12,963 of ML102507.1, read as the reverse complement.
GGGGAATGAATGCCAGAAGGAAGGGGTGACAAGCAACTTATCAGGCTGGCCTGTGCTCCCTACAACTAGAGTGGCAAGAGCACCATTACTACTGGCAATATTGGCTGTGTCCTCCCAGCCTCAGTTTCCCTAGTAGCCCATCCTGCCTCCCACTGTTCTGGACCCTCATGGGTGATAGGTGGTCATAGCACGATATGACCCAGTCATAGCACGATAGAAACCCTGTCTGTGCATGGTGAAGAAGAAGAAAGGGGAGCAATAAGTGAGTTGATTACAGCAAACCCCCAAAGACTCTCCACCAGAATCTGGTGGGAAGGGGAGCACCCCTAATAGCCATCAGGTCTAGGAATCCAATCAGTCAGAAAGCCCAGAAAGGATGTGCACTGCCATATAGTCACATAATGGTCCCCAAAATGAGAAGCAAGCATGACCGTCCAGGTGGAAGCCTCCTGGCCATCCCTGTGCAAGAAGGATCCTTCCCAAGTTCATGGTCCCTTTGCAACCATGGTCCTATGAGCTAAATTAATAGTAATGGTTACAGCAACTCCACCACATCTTCTCCCTCTCTCTGCCCCAGGCCTCATCAGCATCCAGCTTTCCCCTGAGGGTCCCACTTCCCCACTGCCTGCTTGCATGGAGGCTACCCCTTCCTTCTACGCTGGCAAGTGGCTCCAAGCTGTCTTCACTCCCCAGAGCTGATTCCAGCTCATACTCCTCTGCCCGCACCTGAAACTCCTGTCCATCTGAGACTTTTCAGGCTGGTCCTCCTCTCCTTGGTGTGGTCACCTGCCATCCACATCCTTTACACCCCCTCAATCACTGCAGACCTGCATGCGGACTCACTGTCCTCCCCCCAGGCCATCCAGGGTGACCTCAGCCTCTGAGGATGCCATCAGTCCTGACCTCCTTGTCGCCATCCCAGTCCAGGTACCCAAACCCAGAGCCATACCCTGCACCCTGTCATCCCCCAGACTCACTCCACCTTCCAGATCACCAACTCAGACACCCCACCCATTGATCACAGGCTCCGGGCCTCCTGCCCTTAGGGTGCTTCATCTTCCTGGAGAGCCCCAACCCTGGAGCTGCCCCTGACCTGGACTCTGCCACAGAGCCCCACTGGTACGCCCCCATGGTCTCACATGAGAGTCCTGTGATCCTCCCTCAGACTTCTGTGTCAAAATTCCATACAGCAGCTCTTCTCACTCTTCTCTCCCATCTCCTCACACCACCGCACCCTTCCTGCCACCTGCAGATTCATCCCTGCATCGTGGAGAAGGTGGATTTCTGATTCAATATCGCATGTCATCATTCCACTCCTGGGCTCCGGGTCCCTCTCTCACTGCTGGGGGCACAGGTCTTTCCTACCCATTCTACCTCTTGCCAGTCTCCCAATTCTACCCCCTCCCTCTAGCCTCCTTCCCCCAAACATGCTTGGGACCTGCTCACTCATCCAGAAACCAAAGAAGACCCAACTCTCCTTCCACTTCATTTCTCCACCTTCCCTCAACTTGCTGCCCTCTCTCTTCCCACCAAAGGAAGGTTACCTCCAAGAGTTGCTTACAACCCTCGCTTGCCCTCGTCCACTTCAACCACTGAAGTCTGGTTCTATCCCTGCTACTGCCCTGGAAGTGCTCTTACCAAGGTCACTGTCAGCTCCCTGTGGCCACGTGAGCCTTCATCCTTCTGACCTCCCAGGAGCATCTGTCCCTGACTCTGGCTCCACGACAGGAGCACCATCATGAGAAAGTGGTGTGTGCAAAACTAGGGAGTTCACACTCCAGAATCAAGCCAAGCCATCCTGAGCTGGCAGTCCTGCCTCTGTGGCTCACTAGCCATCCCTTTGACATCTCCACTGCAGAAGGGGACAAATGCCAGCACCGCCTCCCCAGGTCACTGTTAGACTGAAAGCTTGAATGGGGTGTCCAGCACTTCCTGGCACGTAGCGATAGCAGCCATCACTGTACCACAATATCACCAAACTCGGGCACACACTGGGTACACACACAAGGAAGAAGCCGAGAACAAAACTGGAAGACTTACTTGTTGGTGAGGTCTGCATGTCAAAGGAGCAGCTCTTCCATTAATAACTCAAGGAAACCAAGGGCGCCTGCACAGCTCAGTTGGTTAAGGGACTGACTCTTGATTTTGGCTCAGTCAATGATCTCAGCATCATGGGACTGAGCCCTACTTAGGGGTTTGCACTGGGTGTGGAACCTGCTTGGGATTCCCTCTCTCCCTCTCCCTCTGCCCCCCTCCCCCTACTTGCACATACACACTCTCTCTCAAATAATTTTTTTTTTAAGTAATTCAGGGAAATTGTAACACTGCTGATAAGACAACCATTGAGAAAATGCCAGACCAGGAGGGAGAAGTGTCTGGAAGGCTGGGGCCACACTAGGTGCAGGCCACTGGCCAGCAGGAAGAATAGAGTTGGAGTCCCCCACGGAGAAGGACCAGCTCTGTGAAGGCCCTACAAACTCCCCTCCTCCACTCACCCACCTACAGTGGGCCCTGTGGCACCTTCTGGTCCTTGACTTTGGAACTGACATTGCTCCATCCGGGTGGCTTCTCCAGTTGTCCCCTGAGCAGTTCAGCAATGACCTCAGGCATCACTGTCCTGGGTGCCAGGCTTGGGTAAACCTGCCCATGATGTATGTCTAGGTAAAGTCAAGGTCTGTCCTTTGGGGATGTGCATCCCATGAGTGGGAGAGGACAAGTTCAAGTGACAACAAGAGGGAAAAGGGCAACAGGTAAAGAGACAGGTATGACATGTAGGTGCCTTATGAGGCTTGGTGGCTGGTTGGGGTGAGCAGGTTGGCAGTGAGAGTAAGTCAGAGTGGTCCAAGTTCCTGGCACAGACAGTACAGCGGAGGACAACATGACACCATTATATGAGACACTGGATCACAGAAAACCACTCTGCAAGGGAGGCCCCCAAAGAGGAAGGTGAATCTTAACACTGTTCATTAGGGGCCAAGCCAGACTCCCTGAGAAGGCCAGGAAAATAATGATAATGATATCAATAGTAATAATAGTATCAAATATTTTGAGCACTTGCATTAATCCTACTGAGCACTTTGCACTAGATTCTGTGGATTGGTCCTCTCAACCCCCATTCCATTCTCTTTCTAGCTGGGAGGGTGGAAAGCTAAATGAGTTTCCTAGACTACTGCAGCTAGGGTCTACCATGTGATCTAGGTCCTGCCAGCCAGATACACTCACACCAGATTTGCCATCAGTCCAGATTTGGAAAGCAGAAGGCAGAGGCCATCCTCCCTTGTCCTTCAGCTGTTTCTAGTGGCAAGCATGGCCCTGGAGATGTGGGGTTTCTTGGAGGCACATTCTAGGCTTCCTCCCGCAGTTTCCCAATTATTGAGAGGTGAGTGTGGTGCCACCACCAGCAGCAGTGATTTCTTCATTCTGGCTTCCTGGTACCTGGATCCCAGTTGCAAGCCTGAGTCCTGAGCTCTGATCTCCAGTGTCAGAGGCAGGCAGCCCTACCCCAGAGGTTTGTTCTGAACTGTCCAGTGAATCCTTCCAGGGGCTTGTCAGTGACCTGCTCCTCCATACCTCTCAACAGAGTTGTAGGACCTCATTCCCTACTTTAAATCTCCCCCTTGCTACCCTAAATTAGCCCCGATGTGTTGCACAGGGCCTTGTGCTGGGTTTTTATATGCATTACCCCTCACGACAGACCTACTATTAGCTTCTTTATTTCAAAAGAGGACTGAGTCATAGAGATGCTAAGCAATTCACAATAGGCTACACAGCTAGTAAGTGACAGAAACAGATTTCAGCCCAATGCCAAGTGCACCCCCAACCTTTACAGTACACTCCCCTGATGGGGAGCATGCGGTTACACTGCCTCGCGAAGGTGCCCTGTCTTTTCCAGATTCCATTAGGCTGGGGAAGGGGCAGAACAGAAGGAGAGGGACAGGGGAGCCCACTGGATAGGCACTCTTTCTCAAAATCATGGTGGTCTATGGTAGGACACAGTGGTGGGTCATTCTGATTAAAAGTGGGGCATAAAGCTCTGCTTGCTTAGCAGTTGGCACCAATGAGAAAATTCCCTGTCCCTCTTAGAAAGTGGGGCAGGTTGGCACATGGAGGTTATAGGCAAGTGGGGGCTGACAACCATTCACTCCTCTGCAACTTCACACCTGAGCTTGTCAGGTCATTTCATTCCCCACATCTGTAAAATCTGGCCTAGTAGGGCCAAAAAAAGAGACCACTTCAATGGTGAAGTGAGGGGAAAAGAATCAAGATATTTGATTTTGAGAGCTATAGACACTGATGCTTTAGGCTGAAGCTAAGTTTGCTCACACACCCTCCCTCTGGATGCGGATAGAGGAACAAAGCTATGCAGAGGAACACTTGCTAATCCTCTTCCTCCCCCCAGAGATTTTTCCTTGGCTGCTTAGCCCATGAGTGAAGTCATGGGTCTCTGTGCATAAGTACAACAACTATAATTTTCAGGGAGTTAATTACCTTCATACTTTGATCTGGTGGAGTTTCATCTCTATGGTTACCAGCTGAGTATAAACAGTTATCACTTGTCTCTTTTACATAAAATATTCTTGGAAAATACCCCTAGGGCTTCAATCATGGAAACCAAATATGCAGAATGTTCAGAGAACCTATTAAGATTTTTTATATAAAATATACCTACACACAAAAATAGATAAAATTGGGTAACCATATGGCTATAAATAATAATTCAAGAACTGATGCAGTTTGCTTTTTCAGCTCTACTCTGCAATGAGCACATCAGGTCTCCTCAGTGAGGCTGGTCTGGTGAGGGTAAGGGCTTGGCTGAGTGACAGGCAGGGGTGCTCAGGAAACAGTGTCCAGCACCTGATAATGTTCATCGGGAGTATTAGAGCTGGGGGTGACTGATGCTCAGAGGGACCATTCAGGTAAGTGATCATTTAGTCATTGTACTTATTGATTGTGCCTGCCTGGGGCCTTATGCTGAAGCCTGTGTAAATAGATGTGACTGTGTTGAATGAATGAATGAAGAATGAGTGATGAAAGCTAACATTTACGCAGAGTTTAATGTGTTCCAGCCATTGTCATGCACTTTACCAGTGTTTTCTGTTATCCTCACCATAGCACTAGGAGTTAGATATAACTGTCATTATGCCAAAATTTATGGTGAGGAAACAGAGGAAATCAGAGAGGTCATATAGCTAAAAAGACGTAGAGCCCAAGTCCATCTCAGTCTAAAGCCCCTGCTCTCTCTACCCCCTCCTCTACTGGCATTAAACAACAGGCCCACAAATGTGGATGTCATGACTGCCAGACAACACTGAAATTTTCAAGGTAAGGGGCATGACAGCTTTCCTAATTTCCCAGGACGGAGCTCTGTAGATAGGTGACCCTGATGGGAAGATGTTCCTGATGACCGGAAGCATTCAACCATTGGTCAATAATGTCTATATATTGGTATCTCTATCTCCCTGATCAGTGATATCTGCCCACTGGCAGCTCTATGTCCGTGGTCAGTAGCATCCATCCACTGTAGCCCTATGTCCCTACCCAGTAGTGAAAATCCATGGGTAACTCTATGTTTCCAGTCAGCAGTGTCCATCTAGTGGGAGCCTTTCCATCCAGGGTAGAACTGCCAGCAGCTCTGACCTCCAGGAGTCTATGAGGTTGAGCAGGGTTACCATGTCACACAACTCCAGATGTCATACAATGGGAATAGTGCCCAAGAGTTAGGCAACACCCAGCCCTGGCCATCCAATCTTGTCTCCAAATGGAAAAGGTGGCAGGGACTACACAGGGTGGACCTGGGTAAGGTAATGAGAGGACCCACCAGAATGGTACTGTTTAAAGATGGAGGTCTCTGGTGCCTGGGTGGCTCAGTGGATTGAGCTGCTGCCTTCGGCTCGGGTCATGATCTCAGGGTCCTGGGATCGAGCCCCACATCGGGCTCTCTGCTCAGCAGGGAGACTGCTTCCTCCCCGCCTGCCTGACTCTCTGCTTACTTGTGATCTCTCTCTATATCAAATAAATAAATAAAATCTTTTAAAAAATAAAATAAAATAAAGATGGAGGTCTCTACTTGCCTCACCAGGGACTATTTGGAAGTGGAGCCTGAAGCTGTGATTAGACTTCAAAGGCATGTGGATCACATCTCTAAGACTTGAAATCTGGGTACAGGGTCTGACCAACTACAAAACAGGGATAGAATATATGGAGTGAGGACTACTAAGCAAGCCCTGGGTGCCATACTTCCACAGAAATGGGCCACTGTGATGGCTTTAGCCCATCAGTCAGTCCCTCAAGATGCCATCCCCCATCTGCCTCTTGGAAGAAACCCTTGGAACTTTGTCTTATGGTGCCAGAAATTGCAGATGCTGCTTTAATCAAGTGAAAATGCTTCCCTAGATCCATCAAAGCCCCCTTTCATTTTCTGTTCTGGATGGGATCTGGCAGAGATTAGAAATAATACACACATACCTGTTGAGTGTTGACCTGAGGTTAGCACACATAGGTTGTGATGGAGGCTGACACTCAGTCAGAGCACAGAGAGTCAGCTGGTGTTCCACTGCAGACACAAAGCAATCAGGCCCACTGGTCACCAGCCTCCCACTAAGGGCCCCCTGTGTACTTGACCCTGTGTATTCCAAGATGGAGAAGCCCTGGCTCATGCCCCAGGAATGGAGAACATTGAGGACTACATCAGCTGTGACCAGAAAAGGAAGGAACTCGTAGATCAGAACAGAGGAGGAGGGAGAAACCAGCAGACCTGGATGAAGTGCCTTTTCCTATACAGCAAACTTGAGAGCCTAGTCAGCAGCACTCAGAGCCCTTGGACCTGAGCACTCATCTGGAATCTTGCTGAGTTTGAGGGCGGGGTTGAGCTCCCTTGGCCACTGCTGGAGCTCCAGGACCTTGGGCAACGGACCAGGCAATGGGCATTCCTTTCAGGAGTAGGGTGTTTACACCAGATCTCTCCCTCCCACCTCTACCCCCACTGGCTCTCTCAGAGAGTTCTGCTACAGATACTAGTGGCTTTGGTGTTTTCAGAGTTTCTAGAAGCCCCAAACATCTGCCCTCTACTCTCCAGTACTTATGTGGGAACCAACTCCTCCCCAAACTCCCAGTGCCCTCATTCTAACTTCCTGCTTCCCAGGGCCATGGCTAGACTGTTGCAGGGCACATGTGTGTTCCCCCTCTCTCATATACACACTCACTCACACCCTCACAACACATCAGACACCCACACATAGACCCTCACACTCATATACACTCACAACCCACATACACTTGTGCAGCACTCTCACACCCACAAAGACCCTCACACTTGTATAACCTCACAACCCTCACATTCACACTTGTGCATGTTCACAATCAACGCACACCCATAAACACTTGCACATGCTCGTTCACACATGTTCACCCTCCCTGAGCTCACTCACTCTATCACACCCAGCTTGCCTTCCTTTTGCTCTCACAGCACATCATACCTTACAGTTTTACTCTCCACGGCCCATCCCTTTCCCATTTGTTTCCCATGTTCACATCCCTGTCCGTTTCCCCCTGTGTCCCATTCCCTCTGGCCCTTCTGGCTGAGCCCCTAACACAGCCCTGGCTAGGATGGTCTGCATTTAGCAATGGAAACCCATGACAGATGCATTCTGGGGCTGCCATGCCTCAGCATGGAATCAAGGAGCACTTCCTATATACCAAAGGTGTGAACTAACAGTGGATCTTCAGGGACAGGACAAAGTCAAAGGCATTTAGGAGTGAAAGAGCATTCCTGGAGCCACAGACAATGTCCATTCCTGGTCACCTAGGCTTAGTTACATAGCCCTTAATGAGACTGCACCACAGGCCTGAAGGGCTGAGCCTGAGTTTCTGCTGTACCATAAGCAGGCCTGCATGGTTTCCAGGCACTCTACATATTTCAAGTCGCTGGCCCAGAAGATTCCCCTGGCCCTGAAAAGTGGGGTGGGGTTGACTGTGGGGGTACTTAGTTTAGGTTTAACCCTCACAGAGCCTGGCATGTGGACAGAGATGTGAGTGGCTTATTAAGAAGTAGTCCCAGGGGGCGCCTGGGTGGCTCAGATGGTTAGGCATCTGCTTGAGGCTCAGGTCATGATCCCAGGGTCCTGGGATTGAGCCCGGCATCAGGCTCCCTGCTCAGCAGGGAGTCTGCTTCTCCCTCCCTCTCCCCACTGTCCCCCCTGCTTGTGCACTACCTCTCTCTCTGTCAAATAAATAAGTGAAATCTTAAAAAAAAAAAAAAAAAAAGTAAAGGCGAGAGGGGCTCCTATGGGCTTGAGAAGGCTCTGGGGGAGAAAGCAACAGGGTGCATGGAACACCTGAAGCGAGTTGAGGCAGGGTGTGGGGGCAGGTGAGTTGGAACTGGCCACCACAACCACCACTGAAATCAGAGGTAGGCTGAGGGAGCAGCCACAACAGGCACGTGTGGGCCTGAGTCAGCCTCCATCCCAGAGAAGGACCACCCCAAGGATACTGATATGCCAGGCTTGTGCTAAGCATCAGGCAAACATCTGAGAACAACCCCACTCCTGAGCAGAAGCAGTTCTTTCTCTGCTCTGGGTCTCAGTTTCTCTATTTCCCAAATGCAGTGATGCAGTGATGCTTTCTCTACAGATGTCACAAAAATGGATGCAAGGCAGTATATGATTCTCCAGTACTTTGCACTCCCATCATCACCAATCAAGGTCATGCCTTTGCCCAGACAGTGACAGTCTAACAGCAAAATCACAGGTACCTTATAAGCAGGGAATCACTTTGGAGACAAGGCAGTCTTCATCCCCTGGACATCGTGGAAGCTCCTGCTCGAGCACTGGGGGGTGGAGAGGGTGAGGGCAGTAGAGAGCTTGTGACAGTGCATAGGCCTTGGAATTGAGATGTGAGCTCATAGCCCAGGTCTGCCCAAAAGCTGGTGACTTTAGAAAGGTCATTCATTCTCTCTGTCAATGGGGAATGGGCTGCACCTTGGGCTTGGCTGATAGTCTGAAGACACAGTATCTGTGAAGAACCAGTACCCAAGACCTAGCACAGAGCAGGTCTGCAACAAATGCCCTCTGCTGGCCGCCCCCATCTGAAGGCCAGAGAATGTCTGCTGAGCTCCCCCAAACCCAGGCTATGGACTCTCCTGCAAAGCCTCCCACCCTCCTTCACTGGATGGAACAGTGCTGGGGGGTGGGGGGCAGTGCAAGTGTTGGGGTCGGGGGGCAGGCCAGCAGCAGCCCTGGAAATGCTCAAGCTTTACAGTCCCCCGGCAGGGGCTGTGTTCCCCTCCACTAGCTCAGACCCTCGGCCCTCTGAGGAGCCCTGAGCTTAAGGGAACCAGCTGCCTTCAGTAAAAAAAGAAAGGGAGAAAGAAAGAAACAAAGAAAGAAAGAAAGAAGGAAGGAAGGAAGAAAGAAAGAGAGAGAGAGAGAAAGAGAGAAAGAAAGAAGAAAAATCTACAAATAAAGGGTAATTTTGCAAGGGGAGTATGGTGAATTTTTAGGTGCTCCAAGCAGTTTTACAGACCTGAACACAGAGCAAAGGCATTCAGAGACCACAGAACAGTTCCTACACCCAGTAGGGTGGTGAGGGCCCAGGCCACAGGCAGGGATGGGGTGAGAAAGGCCCCTCCTCCAGCTCCTCACTGGTCTCCAATGCAGACTCCCAGGCTGGCCCTACTGCAGGTGGGTGGAAGGAAGGATGGGGAGAGGTTCAGTTCAGTGAAAGCTAGATTCATGCAGCTCTTTCCTGTTAGGGACCTTACATCCCAGGGACAGGCTTTCCTTAAAAGCAGCTTGTCTTGCTGTGGATATGAAATGAGTACATGCAAGCCCTGGGTGAGAATATCCCCAAATCCCTCCTCTCCACACACTCCCAGAAATGCAGTCCCTCTCAGGTCTCACTAAACAAATCTGGGAATATTTAGAGTCAGAAAAATGAAGAGACTGTATTGAAAAATCCATCTATGAAATCTTTCTTTCTGCAACACACAAGACATCCAAAATTCAAAATGCATAAAAGCATGTCAAATCACCAGATACAAAAACACAACCACCAAATGAGGCAGCCGTGGCAAGAACCAAATGCCCACAGGGCGCCTGGTGGCTCAGTCAGTTAGGTGTCTGCCTTCAGCTCCGGTCATGATCTCGCAGTTCTGGGATCGAGCTCTGTGTCAGGCTCTCTGCTCAGCCGGGTGTCTCCATCTCCTTCTCTCTCTCTCACTCTCACTCAAATAAATAAATCAAATCTTTTTTTTTTTTTTAATGCCCATAGATGTCACTAATAGTGAAGAGAAACCAAATTCAGATAAACTGGTATTTCAGTACCTTGATTTTCAGCATTGACTTTTATTGAGAGAATTGACCTGGGGCCCCTAACAGACTGACCCCAGTGCCTGGCAGATGGAAGAGGTCATCCCAGAGCCCTGCCATAAATCCCTGTCCTGCTGCATGACCTTTGTCACCCCAGTGGCTCGCCAGAAACCTGGGCACAGTAACACAAGCTCACTTTCCCTGATACTATAGGAGCACACGGTTGAGTCAAATGGGGGAGCCAGCCCAAAGGACTCTCCAACCTTCAGCAGGTATGAACTAGAGAAACTTCTGGAGAATCAAAACTCAAACCACTAAGCTGGAAATTGTTCATATTCCAGAAAGTCTGTATTTTACCCTAGGATCCTTTTAAACCTCCCTAGATCATTTAAAGTGGTGAGTAAGAGGAGCAAAGAGGGGAGTCATAAAATAATGTGTACTGAAGAAGATAAGTGCACATGGATCACACAATATGACTGTAATTCTGTGAAAGTCTGCAGGGACAGCAGGACTGGCTCTTGGCAGATTCACAGCTCCATGGTACACTTTCTTCTCCTCAGTGCTCCTGTACTATCTCCAGGACAGGATACTTGTATTGTTTGGCTGCTTAAATCGTTTTTAAAGAAATGAGTGTTGCAATGGCATCAAACAGACCTAAGCACCAAACTCAATTTTCCAACAAGTTGATTAGAAGTTCCTGACACCAGCTTTCAAAACTCTCCCCAATGCTCCTGCTGCCCATAGCCCCCATCTGCCTCTTCATGGAACCAGCTATTCCCTGACTCACCACACTCTGCCTCTAGGCTGTTCTGCTGTTCAGTCCCCATGGCTCTGCCTTCCATTCCCCTTCTCTCCCTGGCTAAATCTCTCTCACCCTGCAAGGTCCACCTCAAGCCTACTTGCTCCATGAAAGCTCCCTTGGCTCCTGAGCTGAATGGGGCTGCCACTAGCCACCCTCTGAAATCCCAGAATGCATGTCTGGAACCCATTTAAAGGAATCTTCCCAGACTGCTGGCCTGTGGTCCCCTCTGCCACAGACACATCACGAGGCTGCCCGCATCTTTGCGGCCCCTGCTCCCTGGCAAAGATGCAGTGCTCATGGTCAAAGTACAGTAAACATCAGAATAAAATAAATCCTCCATCTTAAGCCAAGGAGGGCTACTTGGGCAAATATACTTTCACCCTAATCCAAAGGGATTTCCATATACATTACTCTTTTCCTCTACAGAATAAACAAAGTTAATCTTTTCGTGATATTTCAAGCATACTGTTAAAGAACTACTTCAAATGTTGTCTTCAAAGACAAAAATTCAGGAGAAGCTTATAAAATACTTCTGTTAGTCCTGCTGAAGAAGCAAGGAGCAACAAGAATGGTAACCCTCCAGTCTCTCCCTTTTCACTTTGAAGCAGCCACCACAAACAGGGGCAAACCTGCCCTCTTGCCATGGCCTGACCTGGACTCCGTCTCTGTCAGTGATGCAGGAGCCTCCTCCCTCCCTCACAGGGAGCCCTTTCCTCCACCTTGGGCCCAGAGGGTACCCCCCCTCTTCCTCTAGCCTGCCTCCTCCCTCCAGACCACCCATCCCCTCTCCCGCCTGCTCCCCACTACTGCCTGCCCTGAACCTGCTTTCCTTCAACCCACGTCCCTCCTGCTTGCCCCCCACACCAGCATACCCTCTCTCCTGCCTGTCCCCTCCTCCCTGCCCCCCCACCCGCACACCCCCCTCCCGCCTGCCCCTCTCCAGCATCCACATCTGGTTTCCCTTCCCCACAAGTTTCACAATGGACAGATTCTGCACTTCAAGGATTTATGGGTCCTGCTGCCCCTCCTAGCTTTTGATATGATTCCATTATGTGCTTAAAATCTGGGCTGTGCTCTTGGCTCCTGGGAGCTGTTTATGACAATTCTTTTACAGCCCTAAATCATTCACCATTAGGAACCTCGTCGTGTTCAGAAGCAATGACTAGTTAGACTAGTTCCTAAGACAGAAATTTGCAATATATGTCAGACAGTTGGTTGAAAAGTTTTCCTCATACACGATTAATTAAGGCTAACGTTCACCTGGAAGGTAAATCCTCTGAGCCATGCCTTTGACCCTGTCCTCTTACACATGGCTGAGACCCTGGTTAGGGGCAAATGAGAAACACCCCCGCCCCAAACCCAATCACTTCCTCCTTCTGCTGTGCTCCTTTCTCTGGGAGCTAAAGACCCCCTGATAGAAGGTTTGGTAGAAATACCAGCACTGCAAACGCCTCCCTCTCCGTAACAAAGGGGCCTGAACTGTCTTTCATTTTCCATCTCTGGGTTACATTTTTCAGGAGAAGACAAAGAATTCTGAGAATAAGAAGACAAAGTGTTTATTCCCCACCCTTTGGTCTAGGACTTCCCTTGGCCAAGGTTTCTCTTGCCTCCCAACTCCCCGTCACATTTCCTTCACAGAAAGCCAGACATCTTCCTAACAGGTAAAACCTAATCACCAGACCCTCCTGCTTACAGGGCTCAAGGGGTCCTTATCATCTAGGTTGTGAAGGCCCAGGCCCTGCGCAGTATGGCCCTCATTCACATATCCAGCCATCCCCACTCATGTGCCAGATCCCTGCCCTAAACTCACAGCCATCTGTGAGTCTGTCCCAGCTGCCCTGTGACACCGCCCCCCCC
>ML102506.1:25872-42393 GCA_003697995.1 Taxidea taxus jeffersonii | reverse complement strand
ATGAGTATAAGGGGAGTGTGGAAAAGTTACAAAGGAATCAGGCTGTCTGAAGCCTGAATTTGTAAATTAACAAAATCTATTTCTCTTCCTGGACAAAGACCCCTGTAGTGAACAGAAACTTCTGAAAACAGAATCCACATTACGCACGAAGGAAACAAATGGGGAGCTACAGAAATGAAGCAAAATGTGTGAGATGTGAAGCAAATGTGTGAGAGGAAGCAGAGGCAGCTGATCTAAGAGCACAGAGTGCCATATTCATAATAACTTCACAGGAATAACAGAAGAGGGAGCTCTGGGATCATGAAACTGGAAAATTTATTCTAATCTGCTCCTCCTACAAAAAAATCATGTGATATAAACTTGAGAAACAGAAAGTATTATGAAATCAGTGAAAATCAGAACTCAAAAAATTAAATTAAAAAGCCAAATCAATGCCTAACAGTAACAAAGAATTAATAGACATACCAACAGCAAGGCCTCAAAACTATGACCAATATTTTAAAACTAAAAAGAAGTTAAGAAAAAGAAGGAATCTATGAAAACACAGCAGTGATCAGTATGAGATGATTGGATAGGAAGAAGTAGAAGCAGAGGTGACAGAACTCTAAAAATAATTACAATACATTAATAAAATCCTTTTGGATATAAAGATTAAATTAGGTGGGACAGGGGTACCTGGGTGGCTCAAGCCTTAAGCATCTGCCTTCGACTGAGGTCATGATCTCAGCATCCTGGGATAGAGCCCCACATCAGGCTCCCTGCTCAGTGGGAAGTCTGCTTCTCCCTTTCCTACTCCCTCTGATTGTGTTCCCTCTCTCATTGTCTCTCTCTGTCAACTAAATAAATAAAATCTTTAAATAAATAAATTAAGTAACTGAACAGCACAAAAATTAAATATAATTAATTATAACAGAAAAATAAATGAAAGGAAAAATGTAAAAAGTAACAATAAATAGGGTCATAGATAAAGTGATAGAACAAAACAAATATTAAGTTGTAATTTAATAAAATATTTCTGAACTTAATAAAACATTGTCAGTCTTTTATTTTTTAAATGTTTTTTTTTTAAAGAGTTTATTTATTTGTTAGAGAGAGAGAGAGAGAGAGAGAGCGTGCAAGCACAGGCAGACAGAGAGGCAGGCAGAGGCAGAGGGAGAAGCAGGCTCCCTGCCGAGCAAGGAGCCCGATGTGGGACTCGATCCCAGGACGCTGGGATCATGACCTGAGCCGAAGGCAGCCCCTTAACCAACTGAGCCACCCAGGCGTCCCAAAACATTGTCAGTCTTAAGAAACACAAAGAGAGGTGTGGAACTGTTTTAGAATAAAGAGAAACAGAGTAAGGACAGTTAAATTTAATGCATGATCCTGGATTATACCCTGGAGCAAATAACCAACTTCCTGCTCCTCACCAAAAAAAAAAAAAAAAGACAAAGAAAATGTAAAGGAGGGGAAGGGAGAGGGACAAGAGGGGAAAGGAGGGAAGAGGGATGGAGGGAAGGGAGAAAGAAAGGGGGATGGAAAAGAGAGGCTCCAGGAGAAGTAGAGTTGAATCTGTAAATTCGAAGAATATATACTCCCTGGGTAAATCAACCAAGAATGGCCAATAAAATGATACATAACCCAAACAAACTATGCAGTAAAGTTGGGGCATAATGATGACTTCTTCCTAAAATTCAGGAGGATTTTCTATTAACAATAGGATTTATGGAACTGAAAGGTGAAAATAATTGGTAGGTGTTATTTCATAGATACCTGGCAAAGAACAAATGCACTTTTTGGAAAAAAAAAAAATATATATATGGTCATCTCTGTTCCACTGCTTCAACTTCAAGGTCCAAGATTTGTCCCCAGAACTACACCCTCAACCAAAAATAAACAAACAAAAACAAAATCTTAGTCATAGTCTTTCATCTGGGATCTTTGTTCTATTTTCTTTTTCCTATAAATATATACCTTTCAAAAACACATAAGAATAAACTAGCCTTGGAAGTTCTACATTTTACGGTTTTGTTGGAGTTGAGGTCATCAACAGTAAAGCCTGTGTTAAGACAAAATAATTAGGATTGTGGAATTCCGTGTACTGCTTTGGTTCAATGACTGGAAAGGATACAGGAATTTAATCTAAAATAAAATTACAGGGGCACCCCAGTGGCTGTCAGTTAAGCAGCTGACTCGATTTCAGCTCCAGTCATGATCTTGGGGCCCTGGGATCAAGCCCTGTGTGGGCTACACACTCAGTAAAGAGTCTGCTTGAAGATTCTCTCTCTCCCTCTCCTACTGCCCATCCTCCTTCCTCTCCCTCTCTCAAATAAACCTTTAAAAATTAAGTAATTGATTAATTACATTTAATTACAAAATTGAAACCTGAGCAGATATCAGTATTTTTGTTCCTAAACTCACCTTTTTGCTACAATTTGAGAAATGCTCCCACCATCAAATAAGATAACCAAGTTTCTGTTTTTTGTTTGTTTTATTTTGATTTATTTTTATGGTAACTGTTACTTTTTCCACTCTAATACATATATGCAATTATGTAGTTATCAAGAACTCATCTAAGTTCCTTTAACACTATTTTTTATACTGATAGTTAGAGAATGTTACCCAGTTCATATCTGGTTTTATCTAAAACACTCATTGGATTATACGTATAAATAAAAGTACACACTGGTCCTATGATTATTTATATAGGCAATGTTTTTTTAAGTAGTGCATTTTATATGTGCCACTGTAGCCCCTGGCACCTGTCAATTCTGCACATGTTATAAAGAAAAAAATAATGCCTGATACTTGAGAGGTTCATTAAATATGTCAGAGACATGTGAGGATAGACTTTTCACAATATTGAAAAATATTATATGAATGCCAGATTTTCAAACATCTGACACATATCCATGAAGTTTCATCACACAAGCCACGTTTGGCTGACAGCCTGCTCTGAAAAGAATTGGTAGAGAAGCAGCAGTAACGGGAATTCAAGACAACTGCTGCCTGATATACCGTGTTTAGACTGTGACCTCTCAGTTGTTAAGATGATTACTCTACATCTACAGTAGCATAAGTCTGAGAGGCCAACATATAGTGAAGTAGATATGAAAGAGGGGCTCAGAGTATGAATTTAGATACCACATGAATCAAGAAGAAGCTTACTAAAAAAATCAATCAAGAAACAGAGTAATGCTGACAAGACATCTATGACACACAAAGGAAACAGCAAGCCACTTATGGTAACCTTATTGAGAGACACTGCACACAGACACACACAACTAAATACTCAATTGTATGCTAAAAATGAAAAAAAAAGGAATTTTGCAGTATTATATGGTGCAAATTTAATAGATAAATATAATTTATATGATGGAGAATTACAACACGTATATACCAACAAAGTGCCATGAGATTATTGATTTCCCTCATATATTTAGAAATTATGAGTAGACATATACAAGTCTCACACAGCATGAGCAAAGCACATTACCATAGAATTGAAGATGAATATTAATCAGAATGCAAGAAGAGAATGAATAGTCAAAGATTTGGGAAAATTTATTTCTCAATAGTTGAAAGAAACCTTCTCAGTAACTGCTTTTCTTCGCAAGGGAGAATGTAGGTAAAACAAACTCAAGGCCACTATTGTCTAAAAATAATATATTACTTAAAATCTGAGCATTTCTGTCAAAGCATCTTAAAACTGAGGATGTCTCTTCAATGCTGAAGCTACAGAGCCTGTTCATTTTTTTTAAATAACTGAATCGCCTTCTAAAAAATCTGGCTAAGAAAGTATTAATATATGTTTAACTCTTATATAAATGAATGCCTACAAAAAAATATGCAAATAACTTTTTTTATAGCTTTGATTGCCAAATTTTATTGTGTTTCATGATCACCTGGGATTCTCATTTAAAATGCAGGTAATTGGTCCTCATCTCCAACACTCTGTAGATGTTCCCATCTATAACTACAACGCATGATTTTTCATTTCAGATGAACATCCCAAAGAGTCCCATGAAAGTATTGATGAGCCACAATTTCTGTGTACAACTGGTACACAGAATTGATACTAAGAACCAATTGAGAACTCTACTTTAATATAAAGAAATACACAGATTCAAAGTAAATAGATGATAAAAAAATATACATATGCTAACACTAATTTTTAAAAAAAGTAGCTGCATTAACTTCATGAAGTGGACTTCAAAGCACAGAGAGTTATCAGGAATAAAGAAGGGCATTAAATAATGATAAAGGGCCAACTCTCCAAGAGAACATCAATCTTTGATGTATATGCACCTAGCAACAGAGATTTAAAACATGCAAGGTAAAAACAAGTGATGCATAGAAATAGTTGAATCCACTTTCATAATTGAAGATTTCAGCATTCCTCTAGCAGAAATGGGCAAGGTAGCAAAATCAGTAAGGACATCCTTGAACTCAACCACACCATCGATCAAACAGATTTAATTGACATCTACAGAAGACCACTTTACATAACAATAGCAGAATACATACATTTAAAGAACTCACACAGAACATTCACCAAGATAGACCACATTCTGGGTCATAAAACACATCTTAACACCTTATTTATTTATTTATTATTTTTGTTGGAATAGTTAAGAAAAATATTTTCTTCTCTGCATTTTGCTACTGTTTTAGATGTTTTATTATTTATTATTTATTTTATTTTAATTCCAGCATCATTAATATAGAGTATTATATTAGTTTCAGGTGTACAATATACTGATTCAATAATTCCATTCATTACCCAGTGCTCACAAGCTCATCACCTATTACTTTCATTCCCGCATCTTCTTCTCTCTGCTAACCAGCAGTTTGTTGTCTATACCTACGTCTGTTTCTTGATTTCTCTCTCTCTCATTTTTCCTTTGCTCATTTGTTTCATTTATTAAATTCCACATATGAATGAAATCATATGGTATTTGTCCTACTTTGATTTATTTCTCTTAGCATTATACTCTCTAGTTCTATCCATGTCTTTGGAAATAGCATTATTTCATTTTTTTATGGGTGAACAATATTTCATTGTATATATATGCACCACATCTGCTTTATCCAATCATCAATCAATGAACACTTGGACTGTTTCTATACTTTGGCTATTGTAAATAATGTTGCTATCAACAACATAAGTGTATATGAATCCTTTTGAATTGATGTGTTCGTATTTTTTGGTGTAAATACCTGGTAGTGCAATTACTGAATTTTTTTTTAACTTTTTGAGGAATCTTCATACTGCTTTCCACATTGGCTACACTAGTTTGCATTCCCACCACTGACTGATGAAAGAAATTGATGACAACACAAATAAATAGAAAGACATTCTGTGCTCATGGATTAGAAGAACATTAACACCTTTAAAATAATAAAATTATACAACATTTGCTCAGTTAACAATAAAATTAACTCAGACTTCAATAATAGAAAGACAACTAGAAAAATCCCCAAATACATAGAAACTAAGACATACATTTCTAAATAACATATGGGTCAAAAAGAAATCTCAAGAGAAAGTTAAAAAATATCTTAAACTAAATAAAAATGAAAACACAACTTAATTTTGGGGGGAATTCAGTAAAAGCAGTGTTTGGAAACACATTTATAGCATTGAATGCATATATCAGAAAGTAAGAAAAAATTAAAAGTAATCATCAAAGTTTTTTCCTTAGCAATCTGGAAAAATATCAAATTAAGTCCAAACTAAGCACAAAATAAAGCATATTAAGAATTGGAGGAGAAATTAATGAAATTGGAAGCAGAAAATTGGTAGACAAAATCAATAAAACCAAAAGTTATTTCTTTTAAAGAATCAATAATATCGCTAAGCTCCTATTCAGACCAACTAAGAAAAAAAAAAGAGTGAGGCTAAAATTATTAATAACAGAAATGAAAGGTAGAACATAACAACAGGTCTTAGGGACATTAAAATGATATTAAAGGTATAATATGACCAACTCTATGCTCACAAATTTGACAATCTAAATGAAATGGGCCAATACATCAAAATACTCAATCTAGAAAAATGCAGACAAAAACAGGCAATCTGAATAGACCTGCATCTATTAAAGAAATTGAATCAATAACAACATTTCAAAACAGAAAGCATCAGGCCTAAATGAGTTCACTGGTGAGTTCTACCAAGCATTTAAGGAAGAAATTATATCAATCTTCTATAATTTCTTTCAGAGGTTACTAGCAAATGTGATAGTTTGTAACCAATTCTTGGAGTCCACCATTACCCAAGTACCCAAACCAGACAGACATTAAAAGAAAACTATAGATCAGTATCTTTCACAAATACAGATGTAAAATTCTTAACAAAATATTAGCAAATCTAATCCAACAATGTATAAAAAAATTATACACATGACAAAAAGTAAGATTTATCCCAGATATGCCAACCTGTTATAACATATAAAAATCATTTAATATTTGGAGGTTAAAAAAAAAAAAAACAAATGATCATATTAATAGATACAGAAAAGGCATTTGAGAAATCAAACATGATAAAAATATTCAACAAACTAGGTATAGAGGAGAAGTTAACTCATCTTCATAAAGACTAAAGAAATCATATAGCTAATATCATAATTAATGGTGAGAAATCAAAGCTCTCCCACTAAGATTAGGTACAAGACAAGGATGATCCTTCTCACCACTCCTTTTCAACCCTGCACTGGAAATTCTTCCTAATGCAAAAGGAAAAGAGAAAATAAAAATTATACAAACTGGGAAGGAAGACATAAAACTGTCTTTGCTTGCAGATGACATGATTATTACAAAAGCTAGAAAAATAAACAACAACAACAAAAAATATCTTTGGATGAAGTAAGTGATTATAGCAAAGTTGCAAAATACAAGATTAGTATACAAAAGTCAATAATTTTCCTATCCAGCAGCAAAGAACACTAGAATTTAAAATTGCAAACATAATATCATTTATAATAGCACCTCCCCAAAATGAAATACTTAGGGATAACTCTAATTAAATATGTACAAGGTCTATATGAAGAAAACTATAATTCTGATGAACAAAATCAAAGAAGAATTAAATAAATGGAGAGATATTCTATGTTTGTGGATAGGTATATTCAATATTGTCAAGATGTCATTTTTTCCCAATGATTTATAGATTCAGTGCAATCCCAATCAAAATCCCAGCAAGTTATTTTGTGAATACACATAAATGTATTCTAATGTGTATAAGGAGGAGAGGCAAAACCCAGAATTGCCAAAACAATACTGAAGGAGAACAAAGTTGTAGGAAAGACACTACTTGAATTCAAGACTTCCTAATAAGCCACAGACATCAAGAGAGTGTGGTATTAGCAAAAGAAGAGACAAATAGATAAACGTAATAGAATAGAAAGCCCATTATTAAACCTACCTAAATATCAACTGACATTTGACAAAGGAGCAAAGACAATACAATAGAGCAAAGACAGTATCTTCAACAAATAGTGCTGGAATAAGTAGACATCAACATTCTTTTTAAAATTAAAAAAAATAATAATAAAAATTTAATTTAGACCCAGACCTTACATTCTTCACAAAAATTAACCTGATTTGATCGTAGACCTAGATGTAGAATGCAACAGTATACAACACCTAGGAGATATCAGAGGAGAAACCTTGACAATATTGGGTATGATGATGCTTTTCTAGATAATATCCCAAAAGCATGGTTCGTGAAAGAAGTAATACATAAGCTGAATTTCATGAACATTAAAACTTCTGCTGTACAAAAGGTAGTATTATCAAGAGAATGAGAAGACACTCTGCACCAGTTTCCAGTTCCATCAACAAAGCAAGGGTACATTTCTGCACATCCTCACCAATACCTGATGTTTGGGTTGTTGATTTTAGACATTCTGACAGGTGTGAGGTGGATATCTCATTCTAGTTTTGATCTGCATTTCCCTGATGATAATGATGTTGCACATCTTTTCATGTATCTGTTGGACATCTGTATATCATCTTTGGAAAAATGTCTACTCATGTCTTCTGCCCATTTTAAATCAGATTATTTAATTTGGAGGTGTTGCATTTTTTGGGGGGGGGTTGCATTTTATAAATTCTTTATAGATTTTGGATATTAGCCCTTCATCAGATATATCATTTGCAAGTATCTTCTCCCATTTGGAAGGTGCCTTTTAGTTTTGTTGATTGTTTCCTTCACTGGGCAGAAGCTTTTTATCTTGATGAAGTCCCAATAGTTTATTTCTGCTTTTGTTTCCCTTGCTTCGGGGTACATATACTAGAAGGAAGTTGCTACAGCCAATTTCAAAGAGGTTACTACCAGTGTTCTCCTCTGGGATTTTTTTCCAGTCTCACATTTAGGTGTTCGGTTGGGGTTAAGGTAGAACATGAAATCAACCATAATATCTGGCTTGCTAAAATGTAACACAGAGGCCGCAGGGGGCAGGGAAGGTTTCAGCAGAAGGGCTCAGGCCTTTGGAATGCCAGGCCTGCGTGACCACTCTGCCCCTGGAATGCCTCGGGGAGTTCCCTTCCCCAAAGCTTTCTCAGCCCCAACAGCCAACCTGTGATCTAAGAGATGTATGCACTGTCCCATAGGCTATATAGCGTTTGGCAGAACATGCAGATTAGCATGGCTTATCTTTCCTGTAAATAGGTCCTCCCAGTTTCAGTAAGATCCCTTGTCACACATCACTGTGTTTCAGAAACAGTGGTAAGGATTCGTGATTATCCTGAAGGACCAATGAAAAGCAGAAGCAAAGAGAAAAAGGTCTTCACCTCCAAGCGTTGATGCCTTTGCCTCCTCCTCTCTTTCACAGCAAAATTTGGACTAATATTTCATCCACTGGTAACAGGGATTGCTGGCCATTCCTGGTCATTTTTATCCATTTTGAATTTATTTTTCTGTTTGGTGTGAGAAAGTGGTCCAGTTTCATTCTTTTGCATATTGCTGTTCAGTTTTCCCAACATCATTTGTTGAGGAGACGTTTCCTAATTGGATATTTTTCACTGCTTTGTGATGATTAGTTGCCGTAAATACTTGTGAGGCCATTTCTGGGTTTTCTACTCTGTTCTATTTATGTATGTCTATTTCTGTGCCAGGACCATATTGTTTTGATCACTACAGCTTTATAATACAACTTGAAGTCTGGAATTGTGATTCTTCCAGTTTTGTTTTGTTTTCTTTTCTTTTTCAAGCTTGTTGTTGTTTGGGGTCTTCTGTGGTTCCATACAAGTTTTAGGATTGTTTGTTCTAACTGTGTGAAAAATGCTCTTGGTATTTTGATAGGGATTGCATTAAGTGTGTAGATTGCTTTGCATAGTATAGACATTTTAACCATATTTGTTTTTCCAGTGAGACACCTAGGAGATGGACTTAGCATAAGTCACACCAATTTTGAAAAAGCGGCCATTTCCTAACACAGCCCTGTTATTGCACCCATGTTATCGCAACCTTAACAGAAAAAAATGCAAAATACTCCCCCCAGAAGGATTGTAGGAAATGTACCCTACCCTAGATATCTACTTCACCCAGCTTTTTTGCTTCTGTACCGTGCCCTTGGCAGTTCTTAGAAACTGGCAGCAGGATGTGGTTTATGCCTTTATAAGCCTACCCTGAGCTCATTCGGGGCTGTGAGATTTTTTTTTTTAAAGATTTTATTTATTTGACAAAGAGAGAGAGAGATCACAAGTAGACAGAGAGGCAGGCAGAGAGAGAGGGGGGGGAGAAGAAGGCTCCCTGCCAAGCAGAGAGCCGGATGCAGGGCTCGATACCAGGACCCTGAGACCGTGACAGGAGCCAAAGACAGCAGCTTAACCCACTGAGCCACCCAGACACCCCAGGGCTGTGAGATCTTGGAGTACATGAGCCCCCTTGCCGCTGCTGCCTTTTAATAAAGACTCCTCAGTTTGGCCTACTGAATGTGGTGTCCATCTGTATAACTCCCTGCTTGGAACATAACACCACTCCAAAAAATAACATAGAAATAAAAAAAAAAATAGATCGATGAAACCAAAAGCCTGTTCTTTAAAAAAATAATAATAAAATTGATAAAGCTTTACCCAGACTTATGAAAAAGACAAATGACCCAAATAAATAAAATCACAAATGAGAGGGGATAAATAAGCAGCACCACATAATTACAGTTATAAGAAAATACCATGAAAACCTATATGCCAACAAATTAGACAACCTGAAAGAAATGGACAAATTCCTAGAAACAGAGATTCTACCAAAACTAAAAAGAAAGAAACAGAGAACCTGAAAAGATCAATAACCAGCAAAGAAACTGATTCAGTAATCAAAAAAATTCCCAACAAACAAAGCCCAGAGCCAAATTGCTTCACAGGTGAATTCTACCTAACTTTTAATGAGGCGTTAATACCTATTTTTCTGAAAAAAACAGAAATCCATTCTATGAAGCCAGCCTTACCCTGATACCAAAACCAGATAAAAACTATACTAAAAAAGAAAACCACAAGCCAATATTCCTGATGAACACAGATACAAAAGTTCTCAAAAAGATACTAGCAAGGGAGCCTGGGTGGCTCAGTGGGTTAAAGCCTCTGCCTTCAGCTCAGGTCATGATCTCAGGGTCCTGGGATCGAGCCCTGCATCTGGCTTTCTGCTCAGCAGGGAGCCTGCTTCCCCCCTCTCTCTCTGCCTGCCTCTCTGCCTACTTGTGATCTCTCTGTGAAATAAATAAATAAAATCTCAAAAAAAAAAAAAAGATACTAGTAAACTAAATCCAACAATATATTAAAAAAAAAAATCCATTCACCATAGTCAAGTGGGAATTTTTCCTGGTTTGCAAGAGTGGTTCAATAGTCACAAATCAATCGACACTATGTAGCACATTAAGAAAAAAAAGAGAGGAACCATATGATCACTTCAATAGGTGCAACAAAAGCATTTGACAAAGTGCAACATTCATTTATGGGGGAAAAAAAAAAACTTCAATAAAGTAGGTTTAGAGGGAACATACCTTACCATAATAAAGGCCATATATGAAAAATCCACACGCCTAATATCATCCTCAGTGAGGAAAAACAGAGCTTTTCCTCTACAGTCAAGAACAAGACAGGGATGTCTACTCTCACTACTGTTATTTAACATAGAACTGGAAGTCCTAGTCTCAGCAATCAGACAACAATAAGAAATAAAAGTGTCTAAATCAGCAAGTAGAAGGCAAACTTTTACTATCTGCAGATGATATGATATCCCAGAAGACTCCACCAAAAATCCACTAGAACTGGTAAATGAATTCAGTAAAGCCACAGGATACAAAGTCAATATACAGAAATCATTTCTATACACCAATAATGAAGCAGCAAGAGATACTAAGAAATCAATCCAATTTATAATTGCACCCAAACAACAACATATCTAGGAATAAAGCAAACCAAGAGATGAAAGACCTATACTCTGAAAAATGTAAAACACTGCTTAAAGAAATTGAAGATGACACAAATAAATAAATGATCTCTTAACAGAAGAAAACACATGGATGAAACTTAAATGCATGTTACTAAGTGAATAAAGCCAATCTGAAAGCTGTGTGCTGTATGTTCCCAAATACAGGGCATTTAGGAAAAGGTAAAAAACTATGGATGGTAGTAAAAAAGATCACTTTTTACCAGGTAGGTCCTAGGGGGAATGATGGATAGGTGGAAGCACAGAGAATTTTTAGGGCATTAAAAATAGTATGATACCATAATGATGGATACATGTCACTTTGAACCTTGGATGACTATGATGTGTCAGTGCAGGTTCATCAGTTGTAACAAATGTACCTCTCTGGTGAGTGGTGTTGGTAATGGAGGATGCTATGTATGTGTGGGGATAGGTGATATAAAAGAAATCTCTAACACCACCTCATACATCTAAAAGTAGGGTTTAAAGAAAAGGAAAAAAAAAAAAAAAGCCAGAAAGGTTAAGGAAGTGGCCACCTACAGGTTTTTTCTTTTTAATTTCTTTTTTAAAATATTTTTTTAAGATTTTATTTATTTGAGAGTGAGAGAGTGAGCAAGAGAGCACAAGCAGGGGGAGCAGCAGAGGGACAGGGAGAAGCAGGCTTCCCGCTGAGCAGGGAGGCAAAAGGTGAGTGGGGAGTCGTCCATCTCAGGACTCTGAGATCATGACCTGAGCTGAAAGCAGACACTCAACCCACTGAGCCAACCAGGAACCCCCTGCATGTTTTTGTTTGTTTGCTTGCTTTGTTTTTTCTTTTTTTTAAGAAATCTATAGGATGATTTATCAAGATTATACCTACCATTTATTTACAAGTGAAAAGGAGCAAAGTGAAATGCAACCCTTTGTAGAAGAGTTTAAACTTGTAATAGTGCTCTTGTGTGTTTTATCTAAAACACAAGTTATAACCTTGTTAAGGTCACCATACAGAAAAATGTGACAACAAGGTAAGTATCTATGGCTGGGAGGTTCTTCTTCACTATTTTGCTAAAGTATTGCTAGGAAACCACAGACTATTGTTGACACTGTTGAATGAAATAAATGTATTTCCCCAAGTCTGGTTCCTTAAGTATGGTTACATATCACATGTCATATATGAGACCTATAATAAAGGTAAATACTAAAATTCAAAAGAGAAATGTTCATTTTTTTTTTACCTCAATAAATAGCATATTTTATTTTTTTTTATTTAAGCTTTTTAACTTAAACATATAATGTAACCCCACCACCCTCTCCCAAACCCTCTCCACCCCACCCCCCTCAGTTTGTTTTATGACATTAAGAGTCTCTTTTGGTTTGTCTCCCGATCCCATCTTGTTTCATTTTTTTTCTTTTCCTACCACCTTAACCCCCATCCCCGTTGCATCTCCACTTCCTCATATCAGGGAGATCATGTGATAGTTGTCTTTCTCTGGTTGACTTATTTCGATAAGCATAATACGCTCTAGTTCCATCCATGTCGTCACAAATGGTAAGATTTCATTTCTTTTGATGGCTGCATAATATTCCATTGCATATATATACCACATCTTCTTTATCCATTCATGGGTTGATGGACATCTAGGTTCTTTCCATAACTTGGCTATTGTGGACATTGCTGCTATAAAAATTCGGGTACATGTGCCCCTTTGGATCACTACGTTTGTATCTTTAGGGTAAACACCCAGTAGTGCAATTGCTGGGTCATAAGGTAGCTCTATTTTCAATTTTTTGAGGAACCTCCATGCTGTTTTCCAGAGTGGTTGCACCAGCTTACATTTCTAAATAGCATATTTTAAAAGTAACTTAAAATTCATTGATTTCCCAATTAAAATAAAAATGGTTTTATGTACTCATTCTTTTTATCTTGTTTTTATCTTCATGTTGCTTATCAGAGGTTGCAATCTAGATGTTATCCTCTAGTTATCTCTTTTTTTTTTTAAGATTTTTTTTATTTTTATTTATTTGTTAGAGAGAGAGAGAGAGCACAGGCAGAAAGAGTGGCAAGCAGAGGCAGAGGGAGAAGCAGGCTCCCTGCCGAGCAAGGAGCCCGATGTGGGACTCGATCCCAGGACGCTGGGATCATGACCTGAGCCGAAGGCAGCCGCTTAACCAACTGAGCCACCCAGGTGTCCCTAGTTATCTCTTTTATAGAAGACAATTATGCACACTTATTCAAAAATTATTTTCCTATTTTCTTCAATATCTGAATTTTGTTAAGTATTTGCAACAATTTGTATTTAGATAATAAAACTTTATACTCTCACATAGATCTTTCTTGTGAGAAATTAAATTTTTTTGTAGTATTTCTGCTTCAACATTTCTTCTACTTCCATTTACAACACCATTCAAAAATATTCATTGAGAACCAACTACATGTTATGCATTTTCCTAGGTACTAGGACCTATCACTGAACAAGTAGGCCACAGACCGTCCTCCTGGAGAGTGTATCTAGGGCCCACTTACAACGGTATTAAGGCTGATGCCATAATATGATAAAAAGGATTAATGTCCTATTTTGTTAATCAAAGCTATTTTCATTTCACTCATATCAAAGATACACATCTCTTGAGTCATGAGATTCTGGAAATAAAGAAACATCAAGGAAAGAAAGAAATATTTGAAGAAATATTTTTTTCTAGTGTCTCTGAAATTCTGAAGGAAATGTTACAGGTATCATAAAGAATGCTTTACCTGATATTACACTTGATAGATTTAATGCAAAAGAAATATCCTTCAGTATAGAAAATAAATCTGATTTGAGTAACATTTCTGAACTCACTTACCTCCTTCTTTCCAAATGTGTTTTCTAATGTTTCTCAGAAATGTTTTGCACCCTACATTCACTTGATAAAACTGTATATGTTTCCTTATTATGAATGTATTTATCAACACTACACAAAGCCTTAGACATTTTAAGCATGAGAGGTAAATCTCATTCAAAATCTTGCTACACTTAAAAGTATGAACCCAAATGTTAAATGTTCTTTAGTTTTCTCAAGTTGTAAGTAATAGCTCCTCTCTTTCACTACGACCATATTTGTGTGGACAGTTTAGGTAAGTTTTTTTAGGTATTAGAGTTATTTAAATTATTTTCACATTCTAGAAACTAATACTTTGTTAGGGTAATGAAAATTAAGCAAGGTACATTTGGTGCCAATTTTTAATTTAATTTTTAAAAATTTAATTCAAGTATTAAATTGTATGATATATTAAATTTTTTAAAAATATCGATTAGAGCAGGGGCACCTGGGTGGCTCAGTGGATTAAAGCCTCTGCCCTCTGCACAGGTCATGATCCCAGGATCCTGGGATGGAGCCCCGCATCAGGCTCTCTGCTCAGCAGGGAGCCTGCTTCCCCCCCCGCCCCCGCCGCCTCTCTGCCTACTTGTGGTCTCTGTCTGTCAAATAAATAAATTTAAAATATATATATATTGATTAGAGCATTTACTAACTTTTTCAAAATCTCTATAACAAACATGTTGCCAAACATCTTGTAATGTGCCAACTGTTTTTACTTGCACCTATTTCAATAATCAGATTGTATTGAAAGAAGAGCACAGTTTTATACTGAGAAACTGTGCAGGTATAGTTTGAGAAACTTTGAAAGTTTTCTTACCTAAATACATATCTTATAAAGTACATGGTATAATATTTGCTTGTAATTAAAGGAAACTTAATGACTTAAAGAGAGCAAAAAGCATGATAATTATTGATCGTACCCTCTGAAGCAATAAAAAGTAGAAAATATTTCTTGGTAGAGAGGTACCACTTAATAATAAATACTTAACCATGTCTCATGGGTGTTGATCTACAAAACTCTATTACACAAGTTGCATTTCTGCATGTTCAACTTTTCTCATGTACTCTGTAGTTAGGAAAGCGAAATTAAAGAGGTCATTCAGTAAAGGGGAATAATAGCGTTATCTTCATGTAGGATTATTGAAGAAAAAAGGGCTTTTCAAAAGGATCAAGTGAAAGAATTATTGGCAAAGCAGTGGGCTTCAGCTACTAGAGACATTGATTGCCTTCTATCACAGTATTTAGAAAAGAATATTTCTCATTAAAAATATTTCTTTAAAAAAGAAAATCATGTAGGTAAAACATCATAGTAAATAAATCATATTTTATAATTTTCCATGAAGTTACTTGTGTGTAATTTGTTATCTTTTATTAAATTTATGAAATTGTATTTTGCTTCCTTAAATAACTAAGGAGGCTAGTTATTTATGCTACAAAAATTTTGGAAGTTATATTTAATTAACTAGCCATAATTTATTCCCATTGTACAAGTACAAATGATTAAAACGTATATTCCTTAACTTCTCTCTAAATGTGCTTCTATAGTTCAAGAAAATCATTAGCAGGAAGGCAACTTTCAATTCCTAGGCCTAGAATTTTTAAAACCATAAATTCATAGATAGGGATTTATAGTTTGGTTGTGTTCCTCCTCTCAAAAAATACTATTGGGGTGCCTGGATGACTCAGATGGTTGGGCATCTGCCTTTGGCTCAAGTCATGATCTCCAGGTCTTAGGATCAAGCCCCACAGTGGGCTCCCTGCTCAGTGGAGGTTTTGCTTCTCCCTCTGCCTCTTCCCTTGTTTGTGTTCTCTGTCTCTCTACATCTCAAATGAATAAATAAAAAAATCTCAAAATAATACTATCATTTTCTGAACCAAATTCATCAGTATATCAATATTTTTCAAAATGTAATAACAGATCTTGAAGCTATTTCATCAGTGCCTATGGATGCACATTAATGATTTTATCTCCTGAAAACAGGCAGATGTTTTGATAATAGAATTATATGGCACATATAAATCCAACCTATAAATCATAACAATGTTATCTTTAAATAGTAAGTACCAGAACATACTTAGATAATACCCAGAAATCACATCATTTCATTCAACATGGAGAAAGGACATTCTACCTAGACATACTTATTTGTGATGAGATCTTAAATAAATTATTAGTATAGACCTTCTCTGCATGACACTACTGTTTGGTGATACTAAAATACATAATAAACACTTCATTATCAATGGTTTTTTATAAATATTCATTATTATGTATA
>ML102506.1:10704-25472 GCA_003697995.1 Taxidea taxus jeffersonii | reverse complement strand
TTAGTTGAAAATGGGATTTATAGTACCATAAATAATAATCTTGAATATATTTTAAATTATTTTCCCTTACTTACCCCTAGTTTAGAAATGACCAATGGTTATGGTGTACCAATCACCTGATAATATCATGAAGATTATCTTTCATTACAATGCCCCAAGACTACATTTTATATGAGTTGTGATTTAGAAATCAAAGTAAGGTGATATAAAATGTTATTTTTGTGTGTGTCTATAATAATTGAAATGCAATTTCTCACACTGAAAAAATAATCAAGAAATATAGTATTAAAAATAAATGAACTAATCAAATGGTACTTAGACATCATTTATACATAGGAGTGCCTGTTTAATTCTTAAAGATGATATTTTAACACACAATATTTTATAAACAATAGTTTTTTTTAAAGATTTTATTTATTTGAGAGAGAGAAAAACTGTAGCAGGGGGAGGGACAGAGGGACAAGCAGACTCTGCACTGTGCAGGGAACCGAACTCGGGGCTCTATTCCCGGACCCTGAGATCATGGCCTGAACCAAAGTCATATGCTTAACAGATTGAGTCCAGGTATCCCTTGAACTATAGTCTTTTTGAAATATCAAATCACATAGAACAAATAATTTGGTTCTGTTTTCTTATTATCTCCATATTCATTATTAGAATAAATATTTTAATGACAAGTTAGTCTCATTCAAGTTTCTACGTAGTGTTTTGTTAGTACTATTTTAAACTCTTGTTTAGACCCTCTTTCCCAAAGGCCCTGACCGAGGAACTGTCTCCAAGCTACACGCTGGCCAGCAGCTTCTTTCTGCTGGGTCTTCCCCCTCCTCTCCCATGCCCATGAAGGACCAGTTATTGATTCTACTTGATAGAGCAAAGTTGTTTGCATTTTCAGAGAACAAACGGAAGCCTGGAGCCTCCAGAATCCTTACACATGATGATTACGTTCAAAATGAATACATTCTGTCCTCTAGACTAGACACATCTGTCTTATAGAGACACTCAGAGGTGCCCAGGCCTGAGCTGGCTGTGGCTGGGCTTTGAGAGCACGGACAAGACCAGTGAATTCACCCTTCTATCCAGATAGGGTCTATAAGACAGGTTTTTATTTCCACAATCGAGCTGGAAACATAAACTGTGCCTTCAAAAAAGTGGCTTTTCTAACTTTAGGTTGGTTATATGTGAAGTGTGATACTAACTTAAGCATAAGTGCATTCTCCTTCAGAGGAAACTATTTTTAACGTCTAGTGATCTATAACTTAACACCAGTGGAGCTGCCTTGTCTTTTTTGCATTCTGTAGGAAAGGAGATATGAGTTTAACTCAGGCAGCAAGAAAACAATTCATAAGTGCATTTTAACTTCTCTTTTTCCAACTTCTGTTTGTGAACATGTCATTTTAAGGGTACACCACACCGATTTAATAAAAAAAAAAAGGTTCTTACACTTTGCTTATATATAGGCCTTTTTTCAGAATTTGTAAATTACCACTGTTAGCATCTTCTGGTCCGATAATGAAATGTCTTGTGTACACAACGATAAGCCAGTCATTAAAAGTGCTGGGAGCAGGGGTGGAGGGGAGGTGTTTTGTTCAAGCTGTATTGGAACAGCTCTTAAGTTCCATGCCCTGAACTCAACAAGTGACCATATTCTGTAAAATAAAATGTGGTTTTTAAAATCAGAAAAAAAAAAACATACACATACATACACACACACTCACACACACAGCATCCAAGAAAATGTAGAAAATAAAGTCAAAATTTTTAAAAATACACTATGATAAAAGGTAAAACAAACAAAACTACCATAATTGATATTTGATATATTATTAATCTAGAAGAAAGCACTCTGAAAAATACTGAAAATACTATTTTAGAGAAAAATAAAACCAGTATTTAAGGCAAAACGATCATACAATGTATATTTTCCCTAAATATATTAGTTTTTGTTGGACAACTGGTCTTGCAAAAACTTTCTTTCCGAGAATCACTGAGCTGTATTAAGGATATCTCTCTTATTTATAGTTGGGGATTTACTTTATGGGTATAAGATATGTTTGTTTGTTTGTTTTCAAATGTGCATGTGTTGAATGACTATTTTCTTTGAAAAGCTTTATGTGAAAAGCATTTGAGTCTTTTTGATTCAAGAAGTCGGTGTGGTGTTACAAAGAACTGGGATTGAGTTTAACAGGAAATAGAGGAAAAGGCACAGCTTGAGAAGCTGACCACAGAAAGTGGCAAACCAAATACAGCAAATTAAATACGTGTCTAAAGTGTCATTCAGGAACCTCTTCAGAACCAGGACCATGATTTGATGTCATGGTGAAAAGCCTCAGAATATTCAGGTGAGGTGTGTATAGGAGGCAAACCAGCAATAGGCACAGTTTTGGAAAATGTAAATGTATGTGAAAATCAGCAAGACAGTTCAACTTCCCTGGAAGGAAACGTGATAATGTCCACCAGCAGTTTCCAGACCCCAATCAGTGATCAAAACTTGAGGCTGCGGTATTAGTAAGAGCAATTGGCAAAATAACAATAACAGCATAATAGAATTCTACACAGAAGTTCTATCTTGTGACAGAACTAATTGTACTGAAAGGTTTAGGCTACAGATTGAGTTTACAGTGATGGGGAATTAATAGGGGATACACAGGGGCCTGGAACCTCTGTTTAGAGACGGCTAACAGACACATGAAAACGTGCTCTGTAACACTCATCATCAGGGAAATACAAGTAAAAACTACAGTGAGATACCACCTCACACCTCAGAATGACTAAAATTAACAACAAAAGAAGAAACAAGCTTTGGCGAGGATGGAGAGAAAAGGGAACCCTCTTACACTGTTGGTGGGAATGCAAGCTGGCACAGCCACTGTGGAAACCAGTATGGGAGTCCCTGAAAAAGTTAAAAATAGAACTATAAACCAGCAATTGCACTACTAGGTATTCACCCAAAGGATGAAAAATACTGATTCAAAGGGTACATGCAGCCCAGTGTTTATAGCAGCGTTATCTATAATAGCCAAATCGTGGAAAGAGTCCCTCAACTGATTAATGGATAAAGAAGTGGTTTATACACTGAAATGGAATACATTCATAGAAATATTATTCAATGGAATATTATTCAAACATAAAAAAAGAATGCAATCTTGCTATTTGCAGTGACATGGATGGAGCTAGAGTATATTATGCTAAGTGAAATAAGTCAGTCAGAAAATACCATTGACTTCACTCATACGTGAAACTTAAGAAAATAAATTTAAGAAAATGGGGGGAAAAGAGGCAAACCATAAAACAGACTCTTAGCTATAAAGAGCAAACTGAGGTTTGGAGCAGGGAGGTGGGTGGGGGGTTGGTTAAATAAGTGATGACTATTAAGGATGGCACTTGTGATGAGCACTGGGTGTTATATTAAGTGATGAATCACAAAATTCTGCTCCTGAAACTAACAATACACTGTATGTCAACTAATTGGAATTGAAATAAAAACTTAAAAAATAAAAGAAACAAATAATTTAAAAAACAGGATTAGGTTTGAAGAGCTTAACATTAGAACCCATTAGAATTCTCAGCTACTTTGTTAGCTTTCATCCTTAGTCACATATTTTTCAAAATGTGAAGAATAATTTTTCATTGAGTGATGACCTATTTGGGAGGTTTTAGAAATACTCAAATGACCTCCTTATCCCTAGAGACCTCTGTTCAACCATCTCCACATTCAGTCTCTCTTCCATACCCTACCAAACATAATTTAATACTCCCAGTACTTTCATAAAAATACAGTAAATTTCCTTCCACCATAATCTACCTTTTGCAAGAACCTAGGGGAAAATATCCTTTTGCTTTAATTTCTAGTCCTTCTTCTGTACACTTCTAAATAATTCTTTCCCCACTCTTTCACCATACTGTTATGAAGTAATGGACACTATAACCTCTTTCTGAAGACAACTGTCCCTATAGATCCATGTTAGATAGGTTGGCATTGTTGGCCCTAACACAGTTGTTTCCTGGTTAGCTTTTCCATTCTCTGCAGCAATTATAAATCTTTAAAATGCTTCCTTTTGGCTATCATTAGTGTTAGTCAAATATTTGTGGTTGTCCACTGTTCCAGGCACAGGATAGGACTGACTCTAGGGTAGATCTATAGATTGTCCATTCTGGACAGTAAAGTGTGAATAAAATATGGGCCAGCATATTTTATTGGTGGTTTGAGACCCTCCAGATTATCCCTCCTGGTACATAATCGAACAGCATTTTAGATGAAGGCAGTTCTGTCAGGCTTCGTTCCTACATGTGTAGAGTGAACAGACCTCCCACTTGTTCCCAAACAACCGTGAATAGATAGCATTAATGACAAATACAACTTTCCCATATATGGACAAAGTTATTTGTGCTTTGTTCCTTACTGAAGTAAGAACTAGTCCAGTCTATCTGATTCTACCCTCTTCATATTTACTTAAATAGAGAAATTAGAAACCATCATATAAGAAACCTATTCAATCCTTGTTTGTCCCTGAAGTATCCAAACAAATCTTTTGTTCTGAGTAAATTTAATTTCACCTGTGCTCTAGATTTTGTATTCTCAATTCTTATGGCAACCTCATTTTATTATCACCTTCTCTCTTCTCTCTAGAACCAATCCTTTCTACTATATTATGGTGACTGAGATTTTGTTTCTGGAACGTTATTCCACTTCATTGGTCTATTGATCTATATTTGCACCAATGACACACCCTTCCAAATATTCTAGATTTTGGCAGATCTTGCAAGATTCGGTTAAGTAGTTAAGTAAATCTTCAAACATTGTTTTTTGTTCCAGCCCCCCAAGATTTCTTCAGCTATTTTTGGTCCCAGGTATTTCAATATGAATTTTAGAATCAGCTTGTCAATTTTAAGATTTATTTATTTGAAAGAGAGAGAGAGAAAGAAAAAGTGGGAAGAGAGGGGCAGAGGGAGAAGGAGAAACCTCCCCACTGAGCAGGGAGCTCAATGTGGGGCTCTATCCTAGGACCCTGAGATATGATCTGAACAAAAGCAGACACTTAACTGAATGAGTTAACTGCTGAGCCACACAGGCATCCCTCAGCTTGTCAGTTTTGATAATAATTATGACTGAAATTAGAAGTTTATTGTTTCATTAAAAATAAGTATCTTTATATCACTGAGTTTCCTGATAGATGAATATGATACATTTCTTATATTTGCTGTGGACATCTTATATATTGCTATTGACATCACCTGTCATTAATTCTGTATAATTTTCAAGTACATGGTATTGCAATTATTTTTATTAAATTTATTATTAAGGCTTTGATGTTTCTTGATACCAGTGTAAATGGTAATATTTTAAATTTTTTTATTTATTCATTTGTACAATATCCTTTAGTAATGCTTTCTAGTTTTGAATAGAGAGGTAGTTTCTTAAATTCTTACACAAGAGTTATTACTATGTTTTTTGCTTATTTGTGTGTATGTGTTCTTGATGTCATTGTTATTGTATTCTTTCTAGATCTAAATTTGTTAGCTACTGCTATAAATAAGTGTAACCAAATTTTGTGTATTAGCCTTATATATAGCAAATTTCTAAATTAACATAATAAATACCTTGTATTTATATATATATATACATATATATACTCAATTATTTTGTCTAATTATATTGAAAATTTTACTTTTTCTTCTCAAATCTTTGTTTACTTTCCCTTTGCCTTACTAATGTCCAGTCCAAAGTTTAAAGGCAGTGGTGGTTATAGTACCCCATGTCTAATATACATACTAACAGAAAAAGTTTCCAATAATGTCTAGTGACTCAGAGATATTTCATCAGTGTTTGAGCATCCTTTAGAGGCTGGAGATTTGCTATACAAATGATTAAATATTATATTCCAAAACTCCAAAACCTTACTGCCATAGGTTGTTTTTCTAGGGTGCAGACTCTAGGGTACAGTGTCTAGTACATAGGATGTTTATTACGAATTACCATTAGTATCCACAAATGTGGAGGGCAATGGGGGAGGGAAGATTAAGTGAAAGAACTTGAGCTTTGAGGAAGGCCCATTTGTCCCAGTGAACTCCAAGAAGCCTTGGAGAAGGAATATCCCATCAGAGTTTTTTCACATTAGTGAAAAATGTGATCAGTCTTTGCAAGTGAGCCTAAAGGTAGTTTTCTGCAGCTGAGGCAATCCTGAATGGACTGACAGCTAAAGAATGTTCCCCAATAACACTTCAACTGTGTGCAAAACATTCTTTCATGAAGATAGATCCAAGCAATGGACAACTTTGTTCACACAATTCAACCTTTTGGGCGAAGTTTTGAACAGATTTTGGTTCACCAACATTGTTAAATTAGTGAGAACAAACCAAAAAAAACCCCAGAAAACAACAAAATGCCTGCCCTTAAATTTCAGCTTCTTCTGACATGACTTCTTAGCTTTGTTTCTTAGATACCTTAATATATGGCAAGTAGCTCAAGAGAAAAATGATCAGCCTCTCTGTGCTTATATTTTCTTCTCTGGGGTCTAAATTTCTCAGTATCAGGCTATCTTGGCAGCTCCCCAATATCTCTTATAATTATGTATATTTTATGAATATATATATATTTCAATTATTGTAATGAGAAATGGGGCACATTGGTCTGGTGTAAGAGTCCATCATTGTCAGAAATAGACCTCCATTTTTTTCAATGTATTAAACCTTATCTGATAGTTTATTTTTATCACACTCTTGTATGTCATCTATTATGTACCACCTAGGTAAAACATTCTTTTTAGAGTCTTGGACTCTGACCCAATTGCATTAGCTTTTCCATCCTGGGAGGAAAGGATAAGTAGGAGCAAACATGGAAAACAACAGGAGCTTTTAAACTCTCTTAAATGATTATACTTAGAGAAACAAGTAAAAGTTAATGATTTATATTCTAGAAATGGATTCTAATCTGAAATGGCAGAGGATAACAATATATTATACTTGTTAAAACCATTTTAGTTTTTATAAATGGATTTTTTCATGCATGCCAGATAATATTTTATTCCTTTACACTAGTAAGTTAAATTCAATCAGTTACCAAAGCCAAATACTGTCAGAAAAGGGAAGTATTTGCATTCAAAAGGGAGAAAGTATCTGGAGAAAGAACTATGAAACCTATACACTATATTTAATCAATGTTAGGCATTGTGAAAAAATAAAACAATTCCTTTGACATTGATTTACTATAGTGCCCATAAAACAGAGTGGATGACATTCCCTGTCAGAACTGATTTGGACTTGGATTGAGGAAAATAATTCTAAGCCACAAAAGCAGAAAAACCTACTTGGGTTTTAGACATACGATAGCTGCCTTTACCCTTATGACCTTTAAAGATTAAATTATATAGAAGGAATAATAGTTCAGTATTACCCTGACACATCATTCTCTGAGGTAATTTGTTGGTGAAATATCATACTTGTATAATAAAAATGCACTCAATATCTCAAGTTACTTTGTCCTTCCAATCTAATACCAGATACAGTAATGTCATGATCACATAGGTTCTCCTTGGAAATGGAAGTGAAATTTATCTTTTTGTATCATATACATTTTGAGGCAGCATTGATATACTTTAGTATATGTACAATGCTTTTAAGTGATTATGTAATTTTATGACATGATTAAGAAGTCTTCAAGATTAGGGGTGCCTGGGTGGCTCAGTGGATTAAAGCCTCTGCCTTCGGCTCAGGTCATGATCCCAGGGTCCTGGGATCAAACACCGCATCGGGCTCTCTGCTCAGCAGGGAGCCTGCTTCCCCCTCTCTCTCTCTCTGCCTGCTTCTCTGCCTACTTGTGATCTCTGTCAAATAAATAAAATCTTTAAAAAAAAAAAAAAAGAAGTCTTTAAGATTAACTTTGTATTTGATTCTGGAAAAACTAAAAGGACTAAGTTGTTGGAAATACTCAGTTCATCAAGTACTGTGTCCAATATAGTATTTATTAATCTTATAATCTTACTATTGGTATATATTTCACTTTTGAGTCATATAAATATGAGAAAAACCTTAATTTCTTTGCATTATTTATCTTTTCCCACAGATCTCTTGAGACTTAATTTCAGGTCTTATTTGTACCTCAAATATGAACAGTAAGTATAGCTTAAATTAGTTTTTGAGAGCAAGTTGTAAAAAATAAAGAAAATAAAATATAAATATTTTTTCCACATTATATCCTACTATATCAAAAGATTTGGGGCTTAGGATAACCTGTTATTTTTACTGAAGCTAGATGTGGCCAGTCTATCACAACCTTGACAACTAGAATTTAATGGTCTTGTTGTCCTAACTGATACATTTTAAATTTCATGTCCATAGAAAAATTAAGAGCATATATTTCAAATTAAATTTTTGATAAGGTGAGAATTTTTAAAAATATTTTGATTTTCAAACACTAAAACATATAGAATTTTGATAATAATATTGCATCATAGCATAATTGTGCTGTTCTCGCATGCTCTCTCTCTCTGTATATATGTATATGGTAATCTCTTAAAGAGCAACAGTAACATTATCTTTTTAATTTTTTTTTAATTTAAAGATGTTATTTATTTACTTGAGATAGTGAGAACACAGTGAGGGCAAAGGGCAGAGGAAGAGGAAGAAGCAGATCCCCCCCTGAGCAGGGTGCCTGAGGCAGGGCTCAATCAATGGATCCCAGGACCCTGAGATCATGACCTGAGCCAAAGGCAGCTGCTTAACTGAGTCACCAAGGCACCCTCAACATTATCTTTTTTTAAGATAATTAATAGCAATCCCAAAATAGAATTTAACATATAGTTCATATTCAAGTGTCTCCAAAAATATTTTATAATTTTTGCGCTTTTTTCAATCTGAGATCTAATTAAAATTTCTCCTTCCATTTTTTCATTATGTTTGTTAGGTCATTTTTAACATTTTTCCCGCCAAAACGTTGATTTTATAAAAATAATCAAATCAGTTTTCATATAGAAAGTAAGAATAGGCTCCAGATTTGTTAAACTGTTCTCATTGTGTCATTTACTGTGTTCTTCTATTCCCTGCAACATCTAAGCTAGATTTAGAGACTTGGCTATATTCAGGATAAACTGCTGGTAAGAACTCTTCATAAGAGATTTCTACTTCATACCATGTTATATCAGAAAACACTGAATGTTAATTTGCCTTAATCTTAGAGATGATGTTTTATCACATTTAAGTTAGTGATGGCTAGATACATTCACTGTGAACGTCCATCTTCCATTTTTAGTCTCTAAAACATAATGACAATATAAAATCACTTGTGCCTCATACTTTCTACTGATAATCTTTACCACATGACCTTGCCTGGATTTATGATTTTACTGAAGTTTGTAAAATGTTGATTTCCAAGTCTTTTCTTCCATTTACATTTAGAGCACCTATTATTCTGTAAGTCATATCAGTGTAGGCTCATAGATTTTTTGTTTAATTTCAATTAATTTGTTAATTTCAATTAATAATTTCAATGCTCAAAATATCCCAAATGTGTACTGTGGGAGCCTCTTTAAACCTGCTCCTTGTCTTTTTGATATTATTCTATGACTTTTTCTTTTTTGATTTGCTTTATTTTGTTTGTTTGTTTCCACTACAGATCCAGATTTGTCTTGTACTTTTTCTGCTCAGACTTAGCACCAGTGGTTTCCCCAGGGAAAAATAATTCTTTGTAATAGGTAATAGTCATTAAACACAAATGGTGTTTAAACACAATGGTATTTAAAGACAATGGTATTAAAACACAGAGATCTGTGTGCTATTCTATAATTACTATTAGAATGTCATTGCTTTTAGGCCTTTTCAGTATAACATGGCTGGGAACATGAGTTATACTAATGGGCAATTCAAATCCCAGGGCTTTGTTCTAATTAATTTCATTTTATATCTGTATATTCACTATACGAAAATGAAAATAACACTTTATATAATATAAATTTACATATCAAAATATATACACATTTTTGTCTTTTTTAAATTTAATTTTTTTCAGTGTTCCAAAATCCATTGTTTATGCACCACACCCAGTGCTCCATGCAATACATTCCCTCCTTAATACCCACCACCAGACTCAGCCCCCCAACCCCCTCCACTCCAAAACCCTCAGTTTGTTTCTCAGAGTCCACAGTCTTTCATGGTTTTTCTCCCCCTCCGATTTCCCCCAACTCACTTCTCCTCCCCATTTCCCAATGTCCTCTGTGTTATTCCTTATGCTCCACAAGTAAGTGAAACCATATAATTGGCTCTCTCTGCTTGACTTACATATGCATTTGTATATTTTTATATTAAGTTCAAAATTGCAATATGAATATTACTAATACAAATAAAGCTGAAAAGTAGAAGAAATTTTTGAACTAAGGTTCAAAAGGATATAGTGTCAGAACACCATGTTCTAAATTGCTTAGAATAACCCTTCCTTTCTTTAATTTGGTTATATTTTTTAGTTTGATACACATGTCAGTTTATTTGGTTTCCTTTTCATTTAATTGTATTCAATTCAATTTAAAATTTTAATATCTATGTCTACGTTAAATTATATAAAAATGAAGTAGTTAGAGAGGTTTTAGCACCTTCACTAACCTCACTTATCTAATCAAGCTACAATTAGGCTGTTTCCAAGTGTCATGAAAAACCCTATAATAAATAACTTTGTACATATGTTGTGTCCTATTTATATTTCTCTACAGATTCTTGATTCATAGGACAAATGCATACATAATTTTTCAGATGTTTCCAACTTTTCCTCTATAGAATATATACTATTTATTTTGCATTTATACTATTTTGAATTTTGAGTGACAATGAATGAATTTTCCTTTTCCCCATGTCTTATCAACATAATGTGTTATGAGTTTTCAATTTCAATTGCCAAACTCAGAGGTCAGAAATTGCATTCCAGGGTAGTTTACTCAATGTCCAAATAAGTCAAGTAGTGCACAACATTTTATATATTAAACTATAGGTTCAGAACTAAAATCTACAATTTTGCTGATTTTTTATTTTATGGTGCTTATTCTGATTAATGTATTAAGTGAAAATTCCCCGATATGAGTGCTACCAACTCAATGTTAGTAGTTAAAGGAGATTCATAAAATTACTGAGCTGTTAATATTTCATATTGGGTCTCTTCTTTGAAGATAGTATAAAAACCAGTGTCCCTAAAGTTGCTAAATTATGACTACACAAGAAACCAATGTGAGTAGGCAACCATATCATTGGACCATATATCTGCTACTCATATCATACATTTATGTTGAGGATTAAAGTGGAGAAAACTTCCATCAATGTTTACTTGCTAAGAATGACTGCTCTAAACAATCATATTATAACCATATTACATCTAAAATAAAATTGTGATGCAGAATTAAATACAATTAAAAAAAAAAAAAAAACAAGTCTCTGCTAGTTACATAATCTTCAGAGGGCCAAGCACGGAATGATGAAGTTGAGATTGGATCTGAGATCTGTTTCTAATTCTTACATTCTTTTTCAAAACTACAGTTGTGGGTAAATATGATACTAGTATATTTGAAATGAGAAGATGCTAATCTTTTATTAAAAATTTCCCATGATAAAAAAGTAGATAACCGGAATTTTAAAAAACCAACATTGGGACCTATAGTACAGTAAGACTTTTAAAAAATCACCAAACCCAAACAATGGTAAGTGATTACGTCGTTAAATTATCCTGCATGACTATAAAACAAGGATGAGCAGCATAGGGCTCATGAGGCGTCACCCACCTCCAGTCAGGCACTTGGGGGCAGTAGTGTTCCCTCTCATCTTGTGTTGCCCTAAGACTTCATTGTGTTTGCTTTGTCTTGTTAGGGGTTTTTTTACATTGGTAAACTTTACAGTATAATAACTGATCACTTTTATGTCCTCCCCTGATAAAGATAAACCTTACATACTTACTATGAAATAAAAAAAAAGATCAACCTATCCATTTAATCGTTCACCAAAATACTTATACTATGGCACAAATGCAGGAACTAGCTCTCCAGGTAATTTAGAAGGAAATGATAAAAAAATTCCCATGTATATCATAGAAAAAAAGCCACAAATTCTGAAAAATGTACAATAAAACCTAAGACATCAGATCATGAAGAAAAATGAAATTTACTTAGTCATAAAAATATGAAATTGTGAGAACATACAATTTTAACTATATAACAAGGAGTATGGAACATGGAACATGGAACATGGAACATGGAAGAATGGAGAGTTGAGGATGGACAATACTTTTGCTACAAACACACAGAGATTCTGATGAAAGCATGACCTAAAAAGATACAATCCTAAGACAACTAAAGGAAAAATACAGGAATGAAATATAAATTGATAAATTAAGGACCATGGTGTTTGGGGTTGATATGTCAGAAAACATAAAATTCAGATATGTATATGGGGAGTAAGCACTAAGTGCTGAAGTTTAATGTCTGTGCAGCCACAGGAGGCCAATGAGATGCATAAAATTTCAAAATATTCATTACCAAACAAGACAAAGGGTAAATGAATCATTATTAA
This sequence comes from Taxidea taxus jeffersonii, assembly GCA_003697995.1. Taxonomy (NCBI): domain Eukaryota; kingdom Metazoa; phylum Chordata; class Mammalia; order Carnivora; family Mustelidae; genus Taxidea; species Taxidea taxus. The sequence continues at coordinate 12,938 of ML102506.1, read as the reverse complement.
AAAGGGGGGAAAATATGACTGAATACAAGTATAATAAACCAAATGAGAATTAAAAATGAAAACTTCATTTAAAAATTCAATTATCCATATCTTGAGTCTGCAAACTTTAAAGCTCTCTGATGCCTTCAAACATGTATGTTTAAAGCTTTTTCCAGCTTTTCCAGTGACTTCCAGGTTTCCTGTCATTGTAGGAATAAAAACTAATGGATACTTCTGTATCTCCCAACATACAGCCTTGTGAGGGATTTTCTTAGGTACAGTCAATTTGGGTAAGTTTCATAAATGATTATCTAAATAATTTGAATCATTTCCAAGGATACATTCAACCTAAGTTTGGAGCTCTTATGTACTGGATATTTAAGTATTTTACATGTCGTCTACACATGAAGCTACATGGGTAATGGAATTGTCCACACTGTTTACACAATCACCCTCTTATTTTATGTGGATTTCAAGAGCACTTCACCAAAAACAGTTGGGAACTGCTCTCAATAACATCATCATTCCAATAAGGGTGTGATTAGACACATTTTGACTCATCTCAAGGGTTAAGATTTAATCCAAGGTACAAGTAGTACTCTACCACTTGTCTAAAATCACAGACTAGAGCTTCAAAATATAATACAAAGATGACTTTGAATTAATAGGTCCATGTCACTAAGTAAAAGTATTATAGATATTATACAACTTCAAAGTTATTAGCAATTAGCATACCTTTTATGTAGTTTTAACTGTTTAGTAATCAATGAGGGTGCAATCACCCCATATAATGTTAACCTTATATATTAATATAATAATTTTCAAATGTAAGAGGAAGGCACATAACTAAAATTAGCTATGCATAAAGGATTATGGCTATTCCTACTAGAAGATCTAGTGGTTGTACTATCTTTAGAATAATTAATTTGATAAGTTTGATGGAGTGCTGGGACAACTGGGTGGCTCAGGGGGTTAAGCCTCTGCCTTCGGCTCAGGTTATGATCTCAGGGTCCTGGGATGGAGCCCCAAATCGGGCTCTCTGCTCAGCAGAGCCTGCTTCCCCCTCTCTCTCTGCCTGTCTCTCTGCCTACTTGTGATCTCTCTCTCTGTCAAATAAATAAATATAATCTTTAAAAAAGTTTCTGATGGAGTGCTGTTCCTCCATTTGTAGGCCTTGCTACTTTTATTTTGCTGGTTTTAGTGTACAAAAATTTTATTTATTACTGGAAGCATTTCCAGATTTACACAATCTATCCTTAAAGTCAGCAATACTAAAGAAGCAAGATTTTCTTCTTCCTCTGATTTTTGAATGTAGAATGATAATCTGCCTGTTCTGATTGCCTTACACATATCCACAAAGACCACATGGAGAAAGACTTGAACCACAGCTGAAATCTTGGTAGAATAACTTATGATCCTCCCAGAACAGGAGAAGATGGGAGGAAAGCCTGAGAGGAGCAACTCCAAAACCATCTCACACTTCCCTCCGTATCATCTGTGAGGCTATCATGAAAAACTTTTCACCACATCCCAGATTCTGATGTGGTGTGGGGCTCTCTAACCCAACCCCCATTCAGAAGAAAGCTTTAGTATATAAAATCACTTAGCATGCAGTCTAGAATGGGCTCCTCAATGATGGGGTATCCCAAAATTCAAGATGTCTTGTTTTTGTGTTATTCCTCTTTGTATGGGATAAGAAACATGTGGAGCTGGCATTTTAGGCTTATCTTTCTTTCCATTGTCTAGGTAAACAATAAACTATCTAATGCAACAATCGTTATTTTAATGTATCTTTACCAGTTACATCAGTCAGGCCTTGGTCTTAGCTTGTTTTATGTGTACTTCACACAAAAATCAAATGACCTTGCAGGCTGTTATGGAAAGAGAAAAACTTTTCATGATGTGGAGGAGAAATTTAAAAACTATAGGAGGTGGAAATATTAAATTCTTTTTCTTTTTTTTAAATATTTTATTTATTTGACAGAGATCACAAGTAGGCAGAGAGGCAGACAGAGAGAGAGAGGAGAAAGCAGGCTCCCTGCTGAGCAGAGAGCCCGATGTGGGGCTCAATCCCAGGACCCTGGGATCATGACCCGAGCCGAAGGCAGAGGCTTAACCCACTGAGCCACCCAAGGGCCCCTATTAAATTCTAACTAAGATATATCTTAGCTAAATTTACTTTTTGAGCTTTTGGAAAGATCCCAGATACTTCTTCTATATAAGCCATTTTCTATGGCTAATATAACAAATTAGCA
>ML102505.1:11653-22041 GCA_003697995.1 Taxidea taxus jeffersonii | reverse complement strand
CGGGAAATGGTGACTGTTACTATTTTTGTTATTTTCTGGTCTATATTATGCTGCTATTGCTGCTGTAACAAATTATTATAAACACTGGAGCAGAAACAACACAAATGGACTATCAGGTCTGCGAGGCGGAAATCCAAACTCAGTCTCATGGACTGAAAGCACGGGTGTTGGCACTACCGCACTCACTCCGTGGCTCTGGGGGAGGTTCTGTTCCCTTGCACTGTCCCCTTTAGACAGGCCACAGGCACTCTTAGGCTGTAGCCCCTCCCTCCACCTTCAGAGCCAGAGGGCAAGGGAAGTCCTTGCAGCTCAGTGCTCTGCCTGCTCTCCCGCCCAGCTCTTCTACTTTGAAGGACCTGGTAATCTCACTGGCCCTCCAGGATAATCCAGGCTAATCTCTCTATCTAAACTCTGACTGATAAGCAACTGTGATTCCTACCCCCCACCCTGTGGTGTTACACACCCCCCACCCCCCTACCCCATCCCCCCACCCCCCCCACCCCGTTCTGGGGATTAGACTTTGGACACTGTGGGCTGCCCTGGGCTTAGAAGGGAGGGCAAGGAAGTGGTTCCCATTTGTGCTCCCTCTCACCTGCATACTGCAGCAGGGGCTGTGTCTAAGGAACACCTGGGTTGGGGATCTACTACCTGGTAAGGGCTCCAACCAATGTCATCTGCTGCTAGGGACCTCGGGCCTGGATTCAACTCTTCCCTGCAGGTCAGGCCTAAACTGGTGAATACACAGCTGGGTACCAGGAGGCCACCTCCAACCACACAAATCCCAAAGCCCAACAGTGCCCTGGGCCCTTAGACATCTTGTGACATTCCTGGTGAGGAGGAGGACTGCGCCCCGCAGGCTGGTGAAATACCAGTTGGATAGTTACATCTTCACACCGTGGGACTCTTAATTCAAGCTGAAACTGGGACAGCTCCGGGCACCAAGGTCAGGGCCCCGGCCAGAGACTTGGGTAAAGCTTGTAGGATGATTCTGAATCCTCATTTTTCAAATGCAATCTCAATACCGAAAACATTCAGAGCTTGGAGGGCAATGAAAACCCCGTAACAAGAAAGAACAGAAACAGTTTCTTTTTCCTGCTTGGTTTCTTGGCATGACATCAGAGGGCCACTGTCATTTGGTTCAGGTCTCAGGCTGACATTTCACCGCACAGCATTCACTCTGAGCTATTTTTACCACCACTTCAGTTAATAAGAGCCACTGGAGGTCAATAAATATTCTAATGGTGTAGAAGAAAGTAATGGAGTCATTCCAAAGCCCTCTTCCCAACCTAAATGTGTGCAAGGGGCCTGATTTCTGTCCTTGCATGCACCGTCAGTGACACTTGGGTGACCAGGGGACACCATTTAGAAGCAGCCTCAAACTGCATGTCCGTGATGCCAGCGAGGGCCCCCAGCAGCAGGGCGATGCTGCCCTGGTCATAGACAGCATCCTGGGAATGGAAGCTTTCCCAGAGCTGAGCTCTATGCTTTGAAAGCACTCAGCTCTTGGGAGTTCAAGAACTTTTGATGGGTCCTGAGTGGACAGCATGCAGGAACTGGCAGGAGTTTAGCAAACCATCTGACGGTCTGCGAGGTCGGCCTCCTGGCTCCCTGGGGCCTATTTCTTCTTCCTCCCAGGCTGCCAACCCAGGGCCCTCCATGCCGAACCTCTCTGTATTTGCCTGTTATCTGGGGCCCGCGACTTGGAACAAGCCACCTCCATTTGTCCCTTTTGATCCTGCCCCCTCCGCCGGCTGGCCACTGATGACTATCAGGTAAAAACTGGAGCCCAGGAGTGGCAACCCTGAAGAGTGACAGCAGATCAAAGGCAGACTTGGCACTGTGGATTTACTCCCATCCCTTCTTATTTCTCAGACACCGGCTGGTGACATGCAGGACTCCCAGACCAACACGGTCCCTATCTCCCAGACTCTGAAGGTACATATTCCTATCAGTTCCTTTTAATAGCCCTGAAGATACCCCAGCCATGTCCTGCTGCAAACAGCCATGCTCCATCCGGTAGGTCAGCGTCCTTCCCGGCCTTCCCCTGGAAGAGCTCTAGCTCCCAAGCTGTGCCCGCTGAGGTTAATGATTTTTCTGTGGGCATCGTGAGGTGATCTGCCCTTCCTACACTCCTCTTCTCTGGGCTGACATCTCATCAGGCCCTTGGTACTTTTCCTATTTCCTTCGTAGCCCTCATGTAGTCTGCAGCCTGTGCGTGAACCCTTAAGGACTGGGCTGTCTATTTCATAAAGAACCTCCTAGAAAATCTCAGCTCTGGGACCTTCTTTTTTCAGCTTAAAACGGAAGAATTCTGGAAAGGTACTGCATTTTTTTGTCAGTATTTTTTTTAACCTGTCTAATTTCAATAATTTAAAGAACACGTTTCTCATTATAGGGACAAGAATAGGATTACCTTGTCTGCAGCCATTTGCATACTACCTTCTTAAAAAATACCTGCACACCATCTGTGGCATTCTCCTTTGATATTTCACATTAAATTGTCTCCTGCCAATGCTATTCTTTACCTGAAACAATATTTATAAAATCTTGGGTTTGATGTATTAGTTACACATTTTTTAAAATATTACAATTAAAATGTAAAAGAAATACTTCCCTGTCTGCTATCTAAAATTATTTCCTATACCACTAATGTTAGCCTCCCTCTTTGGGAAATACTCATCTAGAATACAGTTTTTGGAAAAGATTTGCATGAAGAACTTTATAGCAACAAATCTACTACAATTTCAACTTAGCCAAAGATGAAGCATTTCTATGGTCTATTTATAATAACTTTAGAGATGAATAAAATTTAACATATTCTAGAAAAATGTAAAATATCTCCCTGCCTACAGGTCAAAACTTAAATGAAATAGGAGATTTATAAACATTATTCGATCCTATTTTATAGGAAAAAAAAAAGCCACCTGAATTCTAGCTTTAAAAGCTGGTGAGTATGGGACGCCTGGGTGGCTCAGTCGTTAAGTGTCTGCCTTTGGCTCAGGTCATGATCCCAGGGTTCTGGGATCGAGACCTATGTCTGGCTCTCTGCTTGGTGGGGAGCCTGCTTCTCCCTCTCCCTCTGCCTGCCACTCCCCCTGCTTGTGCTCTCTGCCAAATAAATAAATAAAATCTTTAAGAAACAAAACTGGTCAGTTATCCTATCAGTCTGATATGATCACATCTGAGCATTCCAGTCTGGGGAGAACCAGAAGACACCACTGTCCAGTTAGTCCCATCAGAGAGGCTGAGCTGAACAACCTAACACACAGTATCCATCGCTCCAGCCCCTACCCTTAGTCCTCTGCCTCCCAACGCAGAAACAAGCCCAGCTGTGATCTATAATTCCATTAACCCTGCAATGAAGCATTAAATTAAACTGCCTCGCACAGATTCTTCTTCTGCTACAAGAGAAAATGTACCTTGTAAAGCCTGAATTTCATGCTAATAGATTTACTAACCAGCGACATGTTTACAGGAGAATACAAATAAGCAAAATCACTAGGCAAACTGTGGAAATCTCCAATGGTGGTGATACAACAACGGATTTTCTCCCTGATAATGTTTCCTCTAAAGAGTTTAGTTATAGACCACCCCATCCTTAGAAAGAGCAGTTCTCAGGGGCGCCTGGGTGGCTCAGCTGCTTAAGTGCCCATCTCTCAGGTCGTGATCTCAGGGTTATGAGATCGAGCCCCATGCTGGATGACTCGCTGGGTGTGGAGCCTCCTTGAGATTCTCTCTCTCCCTCTCCTTCTGCCCCTCCCACCTTCCCTCTCCAAAAATAAATATTTTTTTTTTTTAAAGGGCAGTATTAAAAAAAAAAGAGCAGTGCTTAAGTGGTTCACCGTTCTATGGAATTCTCAAACCAATCCTTTTAAACGAATCAATTCCAGGAAGAAGGCTGGCTTGAGCTGGCACGGTGGCGATGGGCCTTTGTCATCTCTGGCATAAATCACCACCCTGGACACTGGGGACTCTAAGAAGGGGATATTCAAGTCCCTGGCAGAGCCCGGGCCAGATCCCAAATTTCTGACAACTGATTCAGTGTTCTCTACACCAGCACAGCTTCTCAGCCTTCCTGGAGAGACGATGAAGATTCCTCTTGAGCAAATTTCATTCCTGGGGTTAACTTCAGTGTGCCCTAGTTCTCTTAAGCCAGAGAGCCACAGACATCACTTAGCTCTTTGTAAAAAGTATATGCAGCTAAGAGAACAGCAAGAAGCTAGGTTTGTGCTGCAAATATGTGGATTTCTGGCACAAGAGAATTAGCACCCCCAAAATGTTTGGTGCCTCAAGCACACACATCTAAATTCCATTTTCGGTCTCATCAGCACACATGCAGAAAGAGGTCAAGTATGCCAGCAAATCCTTCAATGGTCAGACCACTAAAGGGTATTGAAATCTAGAAACACTGCACCGCAGAGCTGGAAGGGGTCCTGGAAATCATATAGTTTGAACCCTGCTTTAATAGATTGCTCAAGGTCATAGACTCTATTTGTGCCAGAGTAAGGGTTACTAAATAGCCCTCTATACGGTAATGTTCTCTGAAGCTCTTGTCGTCTCTGACAGGGGCTGCGACGAGGACCGGGCAAGGGTTAGCCTTTCGGCATCTCAGCACGTGCAGTAGAAACGACATCCCCAAGCCTTGCTTCCCAGGGCCAGGCCGCAGGAGACCTGCAGTGAAGCCTGCTCAGCCACGGCCGGGAGTGCTCCCTCGGGCACCCGGGCCCTCTGTGCATCACCAGGGACTGTGTTGCAAGGTACCATACCTAGAAAGCAGGCTGACAGAGGAAGTAAAGTGGATCCCTGGGGCCTGGGCAGCCGACAAAGATGCAGTAGTAACACAAAATAACAACCCGAACTCCTTCTCTTCTCGCTGTCAGAAGCACCACCCTAACCGGGAGCAGGATTCCAGAATCTTCCGCAGTGCTCTCCTACCTGCTGCACCAGCTCCTGACCCCGGGCACAGCTTCAAGGCCTCCCAGCCCCTGCATGGGTCACAGCAGTGTCCATCTGCTCTCAATATCACACCCTCACTTCTCAGGCCACCCTGGAATAATCTCTGCACCTGGTCAGTCCCATGTGGAGCAGACTTACCTGTCAGCATCACCGAGGCCCAGGGAGGTATTTCTTTGCAGGGTCTCCCGCACCACAGCCATGCCATCGGGCAGGCGATTCAGGCGACGAGTGTAGAGGCCAAGTCCACCATCGGTCATGTACCTGCAACAGGACCAGAGGATGATGCAGATATACGGTCAAGAGAAATTCATGCACCATCTTGTTCACATTCAGGAGCCCTGCATGGCCACCCCGTGCTCGAAGGGGGAAGGAACTGAGGCTTTCCCAAGGCTCTATCTCTAATCACAGACCAGGGATAGCTCCGCTATTGATTCAACCCAAAGGATCACCCACTTGCTGGCAAAAATAGAACTCGGCTTAATTAATCCAAACTCACAGGAATCTATGGAGCAGAAGGGAACTAAGGAACAACATTAACTGTCAGATGTATTCATGACATTCTTGTAATCTGGCAATTATACAAGCAGGTGTCTTACCTAAGTAATGGGAGTGGATCTGACAATCATTAGCAAAGCATAGGAAAAAATACGACAGAAGAGTGCAATGGAAAAAGTGGGCAAGCATTTAAAAGAGGGGGAAAGAAAAGACAGAGGACAGATGGGCCACCTTTGTCATCACCAGCAAGTTGCTTCTCTGGGTCCTGGGTCTTTCATCTGAACTATGGGAATATTACAGCCTTCCTGCCTCCCCAAGGCACACATGAGAATTCTTCAGGTAAGGCATATGAAGGTGCTCTGCAATTTGTGTAAGACCAGATACATGGAAAACGTTATTAGGGGTGTCATTATCTTAAAGTGTCTACAGTAGTGAATGTCACCTTTGATAGCGACATCTTAGAGGGTTGTCACAAAACTCTGCAACACTTAGACTAATTTACTTCTCCAGATTTCTTAGTGAGTCCACAAAGCTATCTTCTGATGGAGTCAGTGTTGTCAGGGGTGGGGGGAGGGGTACTCCTGGATCTTCTTCTGTGTAGACAGACATCTACTACCCAGACCAGTTCCTGAGAGCTTGGCCACCAGCAAGAGGCAGTTTGGGTACAAAGCAGCTTTGCCTCATCTACCCTGCCTCCTTCCCAGCATCCCATAAGGGAGACTGCTTGTGCCATTACCCCCACCTTCAGAGGAGGACAGGAAGGCAAGACAAAAGTTGGGCAGAATAAGAAACCAAACTTGGGCCTCTTGAATTCCCAGATGGGCCCCATCAGGTAGACCTGCAAGGTGTCAGAAAATGTAGGGGGTCTTACATTTCAAATGAAATGACATTTATTAAGAAGACCAAGAAGTGGTGATTTTCCTGAAATAGCCCGCTGACCTGCATCATGCAGAAAGTTTCCCTGCATTTAGTATTTTAGCCTTAGAATACATGAAGTAGATTTTTGAGGGTTGTCAATTCTGGACTTTCTTCTACTTCAAGTTTGGGTCCTTTCTGGGGTATATTCTTAGAAACACAGAATTATTGGATGCTGTGGAGGTTGCCCATGACCAGTAAGTTTCAGTTAGGGGCAGGGAAGATAGTTCTCACTGGCACATCTGGGGTAACAAATGTCTGTATGCATCAAAAGAATTCTCCTTTAGGTCAGCTTCCAGGACATTAGATCTAAATGAAACTTCTCTGTGTCCCCTCCCACCCATCTTTTATGACATTAATGATCACAGGCAATGCAGTGCCAACCTGGTATAAAATCTGCTGGAGTAGTCAAACCAATTGCTTGTGGTTGTACCAACAACATGACAACAGATTAGACTGAAATTTTCACTCCACTGTGTCATACAAAACAAAAAAAAACAAACACTGTAAATATACTAAAAACCACTGCATTATAGACTGTAAAAGGGTGAATTTTATGAATTGTATCTCAATTAAAAAAAACAAAAAAGTACAGCTATAGTTTAAGAATTATTTGTGTAACTACCTTTTAGTGCTTATCTGCTACACTATCCAATAAGTTCCTTGAGGACAGGGACTATTTGTACTTTATTGAACTCTATATCCCACATGCCTAATACATACTTAGCAAAAAATTGTTTTTACTGCATGAAGACCAAAGACACAGCCATAGGATGGAGTTTAGCAAAAAACCTTTTGGGAGGACACCAATTACAGGTTTGCTTTCCTCTTTTTATTTTATTTTATTTTAAAAAATATTTTATTTTTTAGGTAATCACTATACCCAACATGGGGGTCAAACTCACAACCCCAAGATAAAGAGTCATATCCCCCATTGAATGAGCCAGCCAGATGCCCTTCCTCTTAAAAACAAACAACAAAAAAAAAATTCTTTTTTTTCTTTTGAAAGTTTATTTTTTTTGTAATCTCTACCTCCAGCATGGGGCTCGAACTCACAACCCTGAGATCAAGACTTGCATGTGCCACTGACTGAGCCAGCCAGGTGCCCTGCCTTTTCCTTCCTCTTAAATGTCAGCAAACATGACATCTAAGATATATGGAAAGGCAAACTGAACTGTTTATCTGCCAGTCTACCCATCCATCGGTTCATCCAACCACTCATCCTCTCAGTGTAACCTAGGGTCCAGGGGTAATCTCTGTGTACACATCCTCCAGCCAGCCCCAGGAGAGAAAAAAAAAACTCACCTACATCAAAACACAGTGACTTTGCTAGAGGCTAGACTTTCTGGCTCAAATGTCCTTTCAAGGAGAATTCAGGGGCAGCTCTTCACAACACAACGTGCTGCACCATTAAACAAGGCAGTTAATTTTGATTTTAGTAAAACCCACCCAGCCATGTCAACTAAAACTTCTCAACGGCGGGGATCTTGCCAAAGGACAAACAAACTCATTTTAGCATTCATCTCCCCGCTGGATTTTTACTGCTGGTGAAACAACACACAACAGTGGGATGATCACACGCACCCAGGCGTGCAGACGAGGCCCCCGTGTTCACAGCCTTGGCTCTCTGCAGAGGCGTGGGCAGGACCCGGTGAGCGGTCTGCAGACGAGCGCGGAGATGCGCCTCAGCATCCAACCTGCTAACTCCCGAGCATGCTGTGGTTCTGTCAAAAATGGTGGTGGCAGGGCCCTGGAGAGATGGGTCTGGGTATGTTACCGCGGCCTGTCAGGTGCCGCTGGGAATTCGGGTTTTGTTCAGGCCAAGAGGAGGGGAAGAGCAAAATGAATCAGATCCCCCGCCTTTGCAAATGCACAGAGAGCTAAGGAGCCGGGGAGCTGAATGCAACTGATCTGTGACCCAGCTTGGCTGCAAATCTATTTCATTCACCCGGGGGGGGGGGGGGTTTGGGAAGGCGGGAGAAATGGTGAGGAAATGTGGAATTTACATCTTTTCCCAGACATTTGTAAAAACACATATCTGACCACATATAATTTTTATAAGTCTCAAAAATAAATTCTGTTTTCTGTCATCTCGCTAGGAGATCGTGCAGCAATGGAGACAGCTGTCACTATGACCAGGCTTACACTCAAGAATCTAATAATGTAAAGTATTTATTTCTAAATTATTACCTACTGATTCCAACGGTCTCATTTACAAAACACTCTCTCTCTGTTTTTAAATAACTCTTGTATTCTCAATAAAAATATAATTTTGGTTTTTTAAAAAATATTTTATTTGAGAGAGAGAGACAATGAGAGAAAGAGAGAGAATGAGAGGAGAGTGGTCAGTGGGAGAAACAGAATCCCTGGCAAGCAGAGAGCCTGATGTGGGACTCGATCCCAGGACTCCAGGATCATGACCTGAGCCAAAGGCAGTTGCCCAACCAACTGAGCCACCCAGGCGCCCCCTATCATTTTGGTTTGACCCAGATTTGTGTAGGACCTGGCTACAGGTTATATGAATATAGACTGCCTTCCTCAAGTCAATCCCTCAGGAAAGCATAATTTACAGGTGAGGCAGTCCCTGGTGCATCCATGTGAATCACCAGCCCTGGTCTAGGAGGGCTGAGAAGGCTTGTGTTCCTGACGGTGGGGTGGGGGCTGGGGAGCCATGGCCACATCCCATCTTTGGAGCTTCAGCGAGGCTCCCACTGGGTACAGATCAAAGGGCTTGTGTGAGGTCACAAGGAAAGGAAGCGCAGATCCAGGGACTGGAACCTCCAGCGCCAGCACTAGGGTTCCTTCTCCTTGGGGGAAATGAGTAATTCGAGCTGGAGCCTATTGGTGTGCCAGTAACATCCTAATGTTTGCTTGGGGGGGTCCTGACTAAGTCACCAAGCAGCTCACCAATTTCCACATTATGGTTTCGAGTTCTGCAGTGATGCATGCAGAGGCTCAGTCTCTAACTTCCAGAGCTGGCCCGGAGGGCCCCCTACCCCACCCCAATGGAGCCTGGGTTGATAACACAAGGGGAGTGTTTTCTTTTCAAGGCTGGGTCACCCTGGGCTGGCCCACGAGAATAAGAGTTAACAACAGGGCTCTCCTGTCAGGAAGACCTGGGTTCAAATGTCTTCTCTGCCCCTTGCCGGATAGGGGATCTTGGGGACATCCTTACTAATAAGAACTAAAGGTTATGGAGGCTACCCGGGTACTGTGCTAAGTGCTTCCCATAAGTCATAATACTGTACCTTCATGGCTCATATCAAGTGTATTATCCGTTTTCCAGATGAGGACAACGAAATTGTGGTCAGGATCACAGTGCCAGGTATGTGGGTTCAAATCCCAGCTCTGTGTCACACTTTTCAGTGTAATTCCTTTGAGTTTCATTTCCTCAGCTAGAAGATGGGTGAAACTACAGAATAGCTTCACAGGACTGCGGTGGGCTAAAGGCGCCGCCGTATACAAAGCCCAGTGCCTGGGAGCACTTCAAATGTATTAGCTGCTATGACTCTAGACACCAATGACTGCCCACAACAGAGAGTAGTGACCGTGCGTCGCCTTATCACATTTTAGTCGCACAACTAGTAGGTACCAGGCTTTGTACTAGGCTGGGGTTACAGAGGTAGAAAGACCTAGTTGAGGGGTGCATAGGAGTTTGCCAGTCACAGGAGGAGTCTAGACACTTGAGTATCACATACAAACGCAAAGAGAAATGGAGAGGAGGGTTCGGTTGGGAGGCTGGGAGGTAGATCACTGTGGCTGGAGCATCAGGAAGAGATAGAAGCCAGGTGGCACGGGTACTGGGGCTCAGTCGGGGAGTCAGGTGGGTTGAGACCTCTGACTTGGAGCCCAGAAAGCTATGAAAGTACTAAGCCAATGACTAACAGGCTGGCTTCTGGGTCAAAGAGAACACTGACTTTTCAAACCTGTCATTCAATACTCCGGTTTGGGTGAGCATTTTCTCATCAGTGATTCCTTCTATAGACATTTCAAAACCCAACACTTGTCTGAATCCCGTCTGC
>ML102505.1:0-11253 GCA_003697995.1 Taxidea taxus jeffersonii | reverse complement strand
CACAACACGGACTCCTCAGGTTTATGAGCATGTGCATTGAGTTTCAGGACAGACCTGTACAAGGACACCGGTTGTTTAGGGCCTCTTAGAAGTCAGATGAATAAACTTCACTCTGGGTCACAGAAGGATAAATGCACAAACCAGTCTAACAAAGCTGCCTGCGCCCTTTTGAAGAAAGCTGATCCCTAGAAAAGAAGCTGTTCCATTTGACTTAAGGGAAGAGGAGAATGCATTTGCGGTGCAAAAATAGGTTGGGGGGAGTGGGTTTAATTTTTCAGGGCTAATTTTAAAACCGTAGTACTAAAACTTAAGCAAAGACTTAAGACTCTACGAAGGAAACATTTGGAAACCACTCTGTCCTCAGAAGTTTTTAGGCACCCAAGCTGAGGCAAATGTGGCATCTTTCGTGTCTCTCCCACCATCCTGGTCTTAACCTCCACCCCAAATGACAACCACAGAGACACATTACCCAGTGACTCTAATACCCTCCTCACGAAATATCTTTAATATACATATACTTTTTTTATTTTTTAAAGGTACACCCAACGTGGGGCTCGAACTTACAACCCTGAGATCAAGAGTCGCACTCTCTACTGCCTGAACCAGCCAGGCGCCCCTTTCCTTAATATTTTAAAATTAGATAAAGGTGTGCTCTAATCAAAGCCCATGGTGCAGCTTCTTCTCTGTTCTATTACAGGCCAAAGGAAACAAAGCCAACAGCTGCCTTTGGAGAAAGCGTAAGGTTTGCATGTCTTTTTCAGTTAAGTTTCCCTATAATGACAGCACTTTATAATTAATCTGGGCTAGACAACACAAGTAATCAAGAGCATTTCTTCAGCTTTCATGGCTTTTGGGGAAGTCTTCCAGCGACTTTGCTAGCAAAGGCAGAGGGGAGATGTGGACCCAGAGACTCCAAGCCGAAAGTTTCCTACCTTTCTGCTTGATACAGAGTTGGGGTACCTTTCAGCACCGCTGTCCACTGTGGCTCTTCAGGACATCACCAAGATGGTATATCCCTCTTTTTAGGAGGATGTGGGAGCTCACTTCTCATTTCCAGCAAAATCTTCGCTTACTTTGTACAAGGCTGGAGCAGCCTCCTGAGGCCGTGCCATGAGCCACGTCGGCTCAGCACACAGAACACGGCCATGAGTGGCCACCCGGGAATCCCCACAGCTCAGTGGGTGCTGGCTCCTTCCCTGACTTGTCTGCATTTCACTTTCATCATGCTGTGTCCTGGCTGTAAGGTGAGACAGATGACTGGGCAGACCCGACTGATCCTAATTCTCTGATCCTTGGTGCGGCAGGAAGTGAAGCCTGCAGCAGAAGCAAACCGGCTCCAGAGGCCTGGAGTCTGCTCGGCTAGCCTAGTCACCAGAGCCTGCCTCTCTGGGGAGCACTACGAAGGTGTTGCTAAGCTAGTCAAACAGTAGCTCCCTTTCAGTAGGCCATGGGGAGAGAGGCAGGAGCAGGAAAAGGCAGGCCTGAGTAAAGGAAGAGACAAAGGGTCCCAGAGGTCCCCTTTAAGCTTCACCAGGGGAAATGGGTATGACAGACTTTATTTCCTAAAGCTAGGTGCTGCAAAGCTGCTGAAAGAACAGAAGCACAGTGTGGGAGGTTCTTGCAGCAAAACATGTGCTTCGAGACCTCACCTGCCGCTCATAATAGGGGCCATGGACGAGCAGCTTCACTGTTACCTGGCAACTTTTTAGAACTGCAGTATCCCAGACCTCCTGAATCAGACTCCCCCAGCTTCAGTAAGACCCCCTGGTGGTTCTAATGCACATTACAGTGTGGGAAGCCCTGGTCTCAGGCAGCGGTGGTCTCTGCAGAGAGGAAAATAAGACGACTCAAAGGAGCAAAAACTAAGGTGTTTCTATTTGTATGTATTTCTTATCGTGTCACTTTTGGTTCCTGTGTTTCATGCAGGTTTTACACTATATGCAATATTCCAGTAACATGGTGCATATATTTTAAAAACAAACATAATGTCTAATGCAGGAACAAGCTCTCTATTTATACAATCAAAAACAGGTCTGAGAGCACTATCTAAAGCAGAAATTCCTAAATCGTACATTACAGACCCCATGTCACACATGTGCAAGATGTGCACCCAGTCGAGTCAGCTCAAAGGCCCCTGCTGGGCCCCATGTGAGCAGTCCCCCTGAGTTAGGGCAAAAAGGGGTCCTGGCTGAACCCTTCCTTTCAGCATATTCTGCAAGTTCTCACATAGCAAGACTTGTGCTTGTGTTTGCGATCAACTGACCCCACAGTGGCACGTGGCATAACTGTAACTCCCATCACCCTGCATTTTAGCACCCAGACTCGATCTCACCACGGCCGTGGCCTTGCACTTGCTCTCACCACACTCCTAGCAGGAGTGATTGATCAAGTGGGAAAATTCTTACAGGGTGAAGAAACATGCTGCCAAGATCTTTGTGTCTTCTGCAAAATGCAGTGTGAATATTCACAGATTCCACAAAATTCTACTCAGCAAGAATGTCCACAGTATTCTGGTTTAGCTTACCTAGGATGTTGACATGTATAAACCCCACAGGCATTTTAATGCAAAAGAGTCCATAATTTGCTAATAGACTTGACCCCACAGAGAGCCAGGGATTCTAACAGTGAATTTGTCACCCCTCTTTAAATAAATACATATATGTAAAATTTTCACTGTAATCCCTAACGATGCTTGTTTAAAACAGGAGTTGGCAGGGCATCTTTCTGAAAGAAAGTCTGCACGGTTTGGAAATCTGACAGTCCCCTGTGTCTAGAATCTGCTCTGGCCTGAATTATCTTTACTGTGGTTCAACTGTCAGTAGGGGATTGTAGCAAGTATTTCTAGCACTGGCAGGAAGCTTTTTGTCCACCTACTGAAAGATGAAACACATTCTCACACGCAGGAGACAGTCCTCTAGACAAAGCCCCTTTAAGCTCTTTCTTGGAACAAACAGATGGTGAGAGGAGACTGACTTATATCCAGGAATTCTCCAACCTTAAAATACACCTGAATCATCTGGGGACCCTAAGACAATGTAGATTCCAAGGCCCCAGCTTCCCAGATGCAGGATGTCATTTGTGGGACCCAAATCTTGCATTTTTATTTTTTTAAAGATTTTATTTATTTATTTGACAGAGATCACAAGTAGGCAGAGAGGCAGGCAGAGAGAGGAGGAAGCAGGCTCCCCGCCGAGCAGACAGTCCGATGTGGGGCTCGATCCCAGGACCCTGGGATCATGACCTGAGCCGAAGGCAGAGGCTTTAACCCACTGAGCCACCCAGGCGCCCCTTTAAACAGATATTTTAAAAAAGCATTTTGCGGTTTATGAGAACTTGCCCAGAAAGCAGAGTTCCCACAGACGCCCTCTCCTCTGCCACCATGTTCCTTATTATTAACACTTCACATTAGTGTGGTCCGCTTGTCACAACCGATGCACCCATACTGATGGATTCTTATTAATTCCAAACTCCAGAGCTCCCATTAGGGTCCACTCTGTGTTGTATAGCTCTATAGGTTGACAAACACATAATATCATGTATCCTGCATTATGGTATCATACAAGAATAGTATTAATGCTCCCCAGGGTCCCGTATTCCCCCTAGTCATCCCTTCCCCCAAATCGGCATTTTGAACAGACATGTAAGTAATTCTCCTGCAGGCAGTCAGGGTCAGACGATGAGAAATGCTACCTTAAATCTTGAGGCTTGGATGGAGGAACTGTGAGCTAGATAGGCCTCAATTTCCCTAAGAGTTAAAGAGTCACCACAATGTGACTATAGTATAATTGTAATTTCATTTCAAATCCTCCTAGTAACTAGTCTTGAGCCTCCATATTAAAGGGACAGTGTCCATGTTAACGGCACCTGATCCCTGATGGCGTTCCATCTCAGATCAAAGCTTGGTAAGAGTTGTTAGGACTCCAAGCCTCTACTAAAAGTGCCAGTTAAGTCATAGCCTTGGACATACAGGCCTACAGACCTCAGAATTGTGTGTCTGTGGAAGCCCAGGCTGGGAGGGGACATGAGAGGACGGCAGCAGGCATGCTGAATACAGAGGATCACAGGAGATATGTGGATGGCTCACCTCAGTATGGGAGATGCCACAATCCCATGCCCCTACCCTGAAAAGCCTTCTGTTTAGCCTAAAGAACCCCTCCTCCCAGGCACTTCTTACATACTGGAGCCATGCCTGTGAATCCCCTGGATGCTGCTACATGTTATCATTCTTACAATTTCTTTTTTCTTTTTTAAAGATGTATGAGAGAGAGAGAGAGAGAGAGAGAGAGAGAGAGAGAGAGAGAGACATGGAGCGTGCACGTTTGCATGTGAGCAGGGGGAGGGGCAGAGGGAGAAAATCCCAAGCAGACTCCCAGCGAGCTCAGAGCCCAACATGGGGCTTCATCTGATGACCCTGAGATCATGACCTGAGCTGAAATTAAGAATCGGATGCTCAACCAACTGAGACACCCAGGTGCCCCATCTTTCTTGTGATTTCCGCTATAATCCCCCAACCCTAAAAGTGCTCTATCATTCTTGTGATTTCTGCTATAATCCCCCAACCCTAAAAGTGCTCTATGATGCAACTTTTCACACTAGGAAAGAGGAATTTATCGGGATTATGTGATCCCTTCCGAAGATGACTAGAATCTCAGGGCGGAATCAGACATCCAGGGTCTCTCTCTCTCTTCTGGTTTCACGAGACACCCCCCAGGTCATGACCACAGTCATTACCAGACGAAGGAGAGGCCAGCTGGAGCTTGGGTTCAGGTCTGTGCAAGTTTTGCACTGTCTTACCTAGACTGCGGCTGAAAGCAATGTCAGGGTGCACTGAGAATAGACAGAGGAGGAACGAAACCAACTTGTCGGTGGGAGACAGACCCCTTCTGCAGAAAGATGGAGGCATGAAGCAGGCTTGGGGAACGCCACCCAACATCTACAAACAACTTGGCTTCTGGAAACACTGGGGGCTGCAGGAAGCACTGCCCTCGAGTGCTATGCAGGCTGTTGCTCTAGAGCAACCTCTAGCTGCACCTCCATTTTGAGGTGTTGTCACGTGTACGACACATTTATGCAGCCCCTACTGTGAGGCAGGCACTGGCCTGCGTGCTAGGGATAGGAGAAGCAGACTTAGTCCTTGGCCTTGAGGGGCTGAGTGCAGACATGCAGATATCTGCATGGGGTTCAGCAAAGTCCAGAGCAGCAAAAGGGACCAAAATGAGGGACATCGTGAAGGATGAGAGGGTGTTTGCCAGGCAGCCTGGAGTAACGGCAAGGAAATTAGATCGTTCGTAAAGATACACATGTGCAAATACAAAGGGTCTAAAAATTTTAGTACAAGGAATTCACTGTGTGGCCTCAGATGTTAAAGTTCTGCCAGGTAGCATTTTCATAAAAAAAAAAAAAAATCATTATTCTGGGAGTGCCTGGGGGGCTCAGTCAGCATCCGACTATTGTTTTCAGCTCAGGTCACGATCTCAGGGTCCCGACAGCCCTCCACTCAGCGTGGAGCCTGCTTAAGAGTCTCCCTCTGCCCCTCCCCCTCCCCTCTCTCCCCCACTGAAAAAAGAAATCATCATTCTTGGCATTCGTTCTAGATGGGATTCAGTAAATGTATTGCAATTCAAAGAAACAGATCTGCAGGGCCTCTGGCCTTCAAGGGTGGGGATTAAGCCAAAACTGGGTGACCACAGGATGCTCAAATTACCTGCCACTAAATCCAGCAAGACCAGGAGACACAACAGCTGATACATAGACGCCGGGGCCCATTCACTTTTCCATGTGTTCACGTGCACTGGGTCACCTTCAGACACGGCACCCGGGCAGCTGGGAACACTGCTGTCTGTGGGCTTGGGCCCATCTCGGGGACAGGGCGGGAGTTTGAAAATGTGTATTTCATGTTGCAGACTTACTATTTCAAAGCAACAAATAAAAGCACCCATTGTTTTTTGTAGCCTTTTCTATAAAGTCTGACAAAATCCTGGTTGGGAGGTGCCTGAGTGGCTCAGCTGGTAAAGTATCCAACTTTCAGCTTCAGCTGAAACCAAATCATGACCAGTTTCAGCTCCCGTCATGATCTCAGGGTCCTGGGATGGAGCCCCATGCTGGGCTCCATGCTCAGCAGGGAGCCTGGTTGGTGGGAACTGTTAAGAATACAGTGATTCTCAAAAGTCATACCTATTCTCACCCTCACCACATCCCCCTCTCAAAAATCAGAGTGTGAGGGGCACCTGGGTGGCTCAGTGAGTTAAAGCCTCTGCCTTTGGCTCAGGTCATGATCCCAGGGTTCTGGGATAGAGCCCGCATTGGGCTCTCTGCTCAGCGGGGAACCTACTTCCCTTCCTCTCTCTCTCTCTGTGCCTACTTGTGATCTCTGTCTGTTAAATAAATAAATAAAATCTTAAAAAAAAAAAAAAGAAAAAAAATCAGAGTGTGAGGTCTTTATGTTAATCAGAAAGGGATTAAAACAAAGTTTCAAAACCAGCAAACCAGCCGTTTTTCCTCCCAGAGTTCAGACTCTGGACTACCTAAGCAGCAGGCCCTCCATATCAAAAGACTCTCCAGAAATGACAGATGGGAAACAGGCTCTGTTCCTGTGGAGGGGAGAAGGCTGTGGCTGGCAGTGCAGAGAGGCCCACTCCATGCCTCGGCCAAATCCAGCTGATCTCACAGCTGCCTCTTCGGGGTCCCAGCACCCCCAAACAGCTGTGCAGCATAATCCTGGTAAAATAAGCTATGGTAGAAATCCTGAAAGTCTTTTTTTTTAAAATATTTTATTTATTTATTTGAGAGAGAGACAGTGGGAAAGAGCATGAGTGAGGAGAAGGTCAGAGGGAGAAGGAGACTCCCCGTGGAGCTGGAAGCCTGATGCGGGACTCGATACCAGGACTCCAGGATCATGACCTGAGCTCAAGGCAGTCCCTTAACCAACTAAGCCACCCAGACACCTCAGAAATCCTGAAAAGTCTTAAAAATAAAAGAAAATTCTAAAGTGAAAAGGCATTGCATGCAAACCAACGTCCACTGTAAAAGGAAAATCAGCTCAGGCTTCAGCTGGGTACATCCCCGGCAGCACCTAAGTCCTTCTCAGGGAAACCAAAGAAAAATGCCCTTTTTCTACCAAGGCCAATAAAAGTGCGCCTTACCCCAAGAAGTGCCTGTGGGGGGTGACATAGCACAAATCCCCCAAAACAGATGATGGGCTTCTCAGTGACTCAACACTGTGCTCATCTGTCCTCTGACATGGGGCGTTCTCAGTCCCAGTGCTCTACCTTACCCAGCACATTAGTACTGAAACGAAGACCATGCCCCCTCCCTCCCACTTAGGATAAGATCCCACCTCTCAAACTTTACCTTACATGCAACTGAACATTACACAAAATACCAAAATTATGCAGGCTCACAGAACTATGGGATATGAGATCTTGGGAGGAAGGCGGGTGGTTCTCAAAGATAAATGACTCGACCCAATGACATTTCTGATGCAGAACCGAGATTCACTGAGTTTAAGCGATGTGCACCTGGACAGACTACTGGAGAGCAGATGCCGATGTGGTTTCATTTTCACGTGGTGTTGCGTTCAGCAAGTTCGCTGGGCTCAACAAATCTTTCATCATAAAAATAAAAGCTTGACTCCTTTATTTTACATTTTAGTATGACTGCTTCCCTGTCTCCTTGTGCTTCAGCCTCTCACCCACCAAGTTCAGTAGAGGTAAGATCATTGTTATTGTCACTACTATTTTAGGGCCGGTATTTTTGCTTCGATATCCTTGGCCCCTAGAACTGTGCCCAGAATGCTTGAGATAAGCACCTAAAAATGTTTTTGGTGGACCAAATGCAAGAATAAACAACCACCAAGAATGTGATTGCTTTTATGTCTAACACGTGTTAAACATTTGGGGAATAGAAAGAAAAATAAAACATCCTTGCATCTGTTTAGAGATAAGTCAGACACTATTAATAGTGGGCTGTGTAACCCTGAAGGCTCCAAGGACGACTCCTAGGAGGGCGGGGCAGAGGCGGGAAGGAAGACAATGCAAGGAGGGAGGAGTCACAGGTCCCATCTGAGGGACAGCAGGGTTGAACAGGGGCCCCAGGGTAGGGAACATTATCACAGCCACACTGGGTGGCATTCCGGATCCGAGCTGACTGCAGTCTTGTCCCCCACAGCTAAATTCCCCACTGCCCATGATTTTTATTTTTATTACTTTTTAAAGATTTTATTTATTTATTTGACAGAGACAGCAGAGAGGGAACAAACAGGGGGAGTCAGAGAGGGAGAAGCAGGCTTCCTGCCAAGCAGGGAGCCCAAAGCGGAACTCGATCCCAGGACCCTGGGATCATGACCTGAGGGAAAGGCAGATGCTTAACTGACTGAGCCACCCAGGTGACCATCCATGATTTTTTAAAAAGGGAGTAAAAAACAAAAGCAGTGGAGCAGGGAGTTCAGTGTGAAAGGCAAAAACCGTGTTCCCCCCTAAAATGGTGATGTGCATGGGTCTGGTTGGCGCCACAGCCATGCTCACAGAGGGACAGGTGTACCACACACTGATGACAAGCAGGGCTCCCGTGTAGTGACGCAGCTGCGGGAGCTCCGAAGGTTAAGGCGGGCACGCCACACCAGGAGCCAAGTGGCAGGGTGAGCGGGGAGGGGGGGGGGGGGGGGGGGGGGCAGCTGAAGCCCTCTGGCAGGCGGGCAGGCTAAGAGGGAGCCGAAATACAGGCCAGCGACCTCCAGAGGAGGCACGGAGCAGAAGCTGTAGCCTCCAGGACGCTCAGGCTACCTTCCGTCAGTGCTGTAGGCACCGCAGGAGGGAGAGCGGCTTGCTGCCACAAAGACAAAAGAACAGGGCCCCCCCGGCTTCTTCTCACTCTTCAACTAGTTCCAGTGTTTCCACTTGTACAAGAGTAGGAACCGGATGGGCTGAAGTAGTTAGTCCAGTGGGGCAGGAGCAAAGCCAGGTTCCCTAGAGCCTGCTCCCTAGTTCGAGCAAGCATGTCCAGCATCATAACTTTCGTTCGCTTTCAAAACCTACTGTTTTCCTTAGACCAACTCCAGAGAGCAACATTCGTGGACATCTGGGCCGGGGTGTAGACCCTGGGCTTACCCTGATTGTCAGCAGCCACAGCCCACTTGGCCTACAAACCCCTCTGTCATCCAGATCAGAGCCTGGGGCAGAGGAAGGAGGCGTGCATGATTTTTGTGTTTATTAGAAGGGGGAGTGGGGGAGAAAATGTGCAGAAGAAACAACTTCGGTACTATTACCCTGAGGCTGGGATGTGGCAACCTGACTCGCCAAAGAGACCTCTTCCTCTGCAAGCCAATGCCCAGCTGTTCTCCATCTGTAACAGACCCTCAGTTCCCTATGGGAACCTGGGCATCCTGGGTCTTAAACCTGGATGAACTCCGAATGGTCTCCCCTCTCAGCTTCTCACTTCATATCCGAATCCTTTCTTCAACATGTGGACACAGTTTTCCACATCCTGCTTGATTATTCTCAGGAACAGGAGGCTCATGCCTTTGCCAAAGGCCCCACCCACTCTATCGCAGGTCTCATTTCCAGCGTAGTTTTTTCCCAACACCTTGGTGCATAGCAAATGAAAACCGTGAGTCCCATTTCCACCTACAGTTCAAGTTTGGTCCTCTGGAAACTCCTGCTTTTCTAAGTATTTCCCATGCCAAGAATATCTAGTTTCTACAAACATTTCCATTATATTTTGGGTTGTGAACCCTTATCCTTCCCAGTTGCTCTTCCCTAAACAAACCTGCCTGATTCAGAACCCCTTAAAACCAGAACAAAGCCGGCACTGTCTACCTAGCGGCTACACTGTTGCTTCCCACATTACTCTTCTCTTAATCCAGTCGAAGGTAGGATTGTACAGAGCTCTCTAAAACGGAGGAAAATCGTGGGGGTCTCAGAGCCTAAAGCCCAGCAGGTGGCAGCACCAAAGGGGAAATGTTTGGATCTCAGACGTTGAGAGCTCAAGCTACCCCGAACTGGCTGTGCCCCTTAGTATGGCCTCGGACAGGTGACTTCTCTCATTTCTACCAGGGAAACTTGGCTCCCCCAAGGCTGGACTCCCACTGACTTCTCTGTTTGCATATCTGTAA
Source organism: Taxidea taxus jeffersonii (assembly GCA_003697995.1). Classification (NCBI taxonomy): domain Eukaryota; kingdom Metazoa; phylum Chordata; class Mammalia; order Carnivora; family Mustelidae; genus Taxidea; species Taxidea taxus. The sequence continues at coordinate 1,145 of ML102505.1, read as the reverse complement.
AATGGGGATGATAACATGTTACAGGCCCTCTAGGATTTCTCTAAGAATTCGAAGAAATACTTGAAAAGCGCCTGCTCGTGTAGAAAGCACGCTACAAACACTGGCTCCCGTGAGTACTATTAATATAATCATTATCACTATTAATAGCAGTGCTGCTGTTACCACCTTCTTCCTTTCTGCCTTCATAGCACACCTATCGTGAAGCATATACAGCAGGTGTGGAAGAAGAGGTTAAGAAATGTGGGAATAGAATGACAGAATCCCTCTGCTCGAGGACCTCCTGGTCTAGGAAACAGTTGCACAAACAAAGCAAAGGGACTGAGAGAAAGGTATTACTTTCCTGGGAGGTATTACCAGGTGCTTGGGTGGCCAGAGAAGGCCACCTGGCTTCAGCTTAGGTCCTTAAAGGACTATGGCGGGTGGATGGGAACAGAGGTGGAGGAACCTGTAGACAGAAGGAACACACGCACAGAAGGAACACAGGCACAGAGGTACAAGACCTGGTGCCCACATAGAGGAAAATGCCAGTGGTCCACAGTCAGGACTAACATGCAAGTTAGGGGGAAGGGCGGGCAGTGAGGGGAAGGAGGAGATGATGGGAAATGAGGCAGGGCAAGCGGATCACTCACTAGCTGCCCAAATGTAAAGAAGGGCCTACTCTGTGACATGCCCTGTGCTAGTCACAAGAGATGCAGAGTAAAGCAGACAAGGTCTGTGCTTCCACAAAGCTTACAGTCCAGTTGGGGACCATGGAGGGCCTTGTATGCCATGCTGGGCACTAGAGGGGGTAAGGAGCAGACTGCACCTTCCAGAGATGACCATAGCAACATCTCCCATCCCACAGGCTCTTCTTCAAGGTGACCTTGCCACCTTCCCACTGAGAGATGACATCTGTGTTCTCCTTCCCTCCTCATGAATCTGGAGGGCTAGGACTGCTTTGACCAGTACAGTACGGTGGAAGTGACTCCCTAAGGGGGAGCCTAAGAGGTGATGAGGCTTGGCTTTTCTTCGCTCTAACACTTGCTCCGGGAGCCCTTGGCATCCAGGGTCAAAAGTCTGCCAATCACATTGTGAGGAAGCTAAGCCACATGGAGAAGCCATGTTGGCCTTAACCCTCAAGTCATCCCAGGGGACAAGCTTTGGGA
>ML102504.1:15700-27214 GCA_003697995.1 Taxidea taxus jeffersonii | reverse complement strand
AGCTGCCTGCTTACCGTAGTGTGCGTAGGGCACTGCCTCCCCCATGGAGAACACCATGGCCAGGATGAGGGCGGAGTAGCAGAGCTTCTGGTGATCTGGAGGGCAAGGCAGGCGGTGAGAGCCCCTCGGGCTGGTGGTGACCCCCCACGGGGCAGGTGACTCCCCCTCGCCTCACCCTGCGTGTCAGTCTGCATGTCCCGCGCCAGCTCCACAGGCAGCACGGACGACACGAGTGTGGAGATGATGGCCGCGTCCAGGCCACACATGGCGCCGAAGCACTTGAGGAGCAGCAGCCGCAGGGATGCCCGGTGCTCCTGGCGGGAGACCCTTGTGCGCTCAGTGCCCGGAAACCCCACATCTGCCCGGCACCTCCACGTCCCGCCCCCCTGCCTCGCACACACCATTTGGTAGTAGGCCACCAAGGCCAGGACAGACTCGAACTCATTTCTCTTGCACATTTTCTTGCAAACTTCAGGGTCGGCGTCAGTCTGCGGGGAGGAGGAAGCGCGACAGACTCAGCGGGAGCCGCGCAGCCACACGCGAGGGAGCGGAGTACACGCAGGGGAGACTCCTGAGCCCTGGGGGGAGGACACCCATGGGCCCCCACGCCGCACCAGAATGTGCAGCAGCTCCTCCAGGTAGCAGCGGATGACTCCCTCGTCCTCGTACAGGGCCCAGCTGCGCTGCTGGGCATCATCCTTCCGGCGAGCCAGGTCTGCAAAGATCACCTCCAGCCGCTGCTGATCATGGCAGACCTGCCCTGAGGGCAGGGCAGTGCTCAGGTCCTGGGTGGGGGAGAGAAGGAGGCAAGGCTCAGCACACTCCTGGCCCATCCCCATCTCCAGGAAGCCCCCAAAGCTGGGAAGTCGACCCAGACCCTGAGGATGTCACAGGCATGAGCTTCAGGCCAACATCAGGCAAGGGCGCCCCACCTCACCTCTCAGAGCTGCCCCTGGTTCGTGCCCTCCCAAAACCTGGGAGGGGACCAGCCCCTGGTTCTCTTTCGTCCTCCCCCCTGCCCCGCCTTGAGCTCCCACTAAACACCTGCCCCCATGACCCACACCTCAACACCGAAACTCCCAAGGGCAACACCCCAGTGCCATACCCCCTCTGCAAGTACCTCCATCGCCCCCAGTCTTGATAACCTGCTGGACCAGATTCTGCATGAGACATATGTGCGGGGTGCCCTCCAACTACCTGCCTCTCATCCCAGCCCTGCGTAAACATCTTCACGTAGGAGGCTCCCGACTCTGCCACTGCCTGAATGTGACTGAGATGCCGCACAACATGCCACTAGGCCATGTCGTCTCCCCACCTTCTGTCTCCCGGTGCTTCCCGTCTGACAAGCACTGGCTGTGCCCAGCACAGACGACCCTGCTGACCTGCTGCTCTGCCCCCTGCCCCTGCCCACGGCTGCTGGATCCCGGGGCTCCAAGGAGGGACCTTGGGCCCATCTGGTCCCCATACAGAGATGGTTCACTACCTTCCAATCCTGTTTCCTGACCAGTGCCCCAACCTTGGCAAAGGCTCCCCACCCACCCCACGACGCCCACGCACCTGACTCACACCTGCGTCAGCACCAAGGCCTCCGCCACAGCTCTCGAAGCACCCATTCCTCCCCGTTGCCAAGGCCAGCAAGGCACTCCCCTCTCCCATGCCCTCTGTCCACTCTCCCCCTGCAGCCAGAGAAGACTCTGGGCCACTCACATCTGGCCTCATCTGTCACCTGCCCCAAATCACACCTTCTCCCACGCCGCCTGTACCCTTGTTCCCCACGTTACAGCCATGCTGGCCTTGTTCCGCTTCCGCCTGCGAGCCAAGCGTGGCCCTGCCTCATGGCCCTTGTCCAGGCTGAGCCTCTGCCTGGAATGCTCTTCCTCCCTTTCTCCCTTCCCCCTCCAGGGACCAGTTCAAAGGTCCCCAGCACGCAGCACAACGAAGGCCGAGCCAGAGCTCAGCACATGCCCGTCAAGTCGAGGGTAGACGCAAGGGTGAGGGCAGGGATGGGGCGGGGGAGGCAGGGCGGCCCGAGGACGGGGAGGCCCTGGGCCCAGCCACCCACCCTCACCTTGCCCTCTACCAGCGAGAGGAGGACCTGCTCCATGACAGGCGAGCTGGCCGGTACGGAGGCCTGGATGTGACCCACCACGACGCCAATGGCCACGCGGCAGAGCTCGTGGCTCAGGCCGGTGTTTCTCCGCACAAGCTCCATCAGCTCTGCCCCGATGGTCCTGGGCACGGCAGGCTCAGCCACCGCCTTCTCGTCAGTGGTCCCCAGGCTCAGGGCACCCAGGGCCTCCAGTTCATCGGGGGCTGAGGCCATATCAACTGCCACCTCCTCTGTAGGGGGCTCGGGGGCTGGCGCCTTGGAGGGAGGGGGCTGCGTTTGGGACACAGTGGTATGGGTGCCTCGGCGGGGCACAGGCGGGGGCGTGGGCGAGCAGCTGGGGCCCAGCTCCGACGAGCTAGAGCCGGTACAGAGCGTGTCAAGGGAGGTGCTGCTGACTGAGGAGCCGCTGGACACAGAGCTGCCCCCGGAGGGCGCGGTGCTGCGGCCGCCTGTGGGCAGAGAGCGGATGCAGTGCTGGGACAGCCCCCCTGGGTCCCTTACCCCTCCAGGCCCTGAGCCCCGGCCTTCCCAGCACAGGGCCTGGTTTCTCTGCCAGACCCACCCCGCTGAGCCCAGAACCCCTAACTTTCTGACACAAGCAGACGGCCGTTCCAAGCACAGGGTGCCCACCCCCACCAACTGCCCCAACCCTGCCTTCTCACCACTTCCTGGGGCCATCAGGGCCTCCCGGTCTCGGCGCTTCACGGGTGGGGGTGGCGTGGTGGGAGCTGCTCGGCGAGGCTGTGGTGGGATCTGGGAGGACAGAGGCGGGATCTGGGAGGGCAGGCTGCTAACTCGGGTACCAGCCTGGTGGGGGCCCTGGGCTCTTGGCATGGGCTGGGCTACAGCTCTGCATCCCGGACCCGAGTGGACTCTTGGAGCTTTGGGACCCAGACTGAAGCTCCACCCACCTCCCTTCCCCAGGGTTCCCTCACCGCATACCTGGTAGAGGCCTCCATCTGCCCCAAGATACTCGGAGCTGGGCAGGCTGTGCTGCCGTTCGAACCCAGCTCGACACATCCCATTGGGCTGCCTGGCGGCAGCAGCATCCAAATGGTGGTCACTGGTGGACGGGGTCATAGCCGAAGGACTGGAGGCAGAGGGGCCTCTGCGGGACAGGGTCTCTTTCCGGTGGTGGATCAGCTTCCTGATGGACGGGCAGGGAAATCACTGGGTGAGCGATCTTAAAACTCCCCAAGTTCTCACATGCTCCCTGTGAGATGCAGTGCGGGCCCCTCCCAGCCCAGGCTGCTCCCACCTCCCTCCTGTTCCACCCCACTCTGCCTTTCAGACATCCCAGAACTCACTGAAGGACCCCCACCCTACCATGCTGGGGTGGGGGGAGGCAGGGAGGTGGAGGGGGCCGTCCTCCTCCCCTCCCCCACACTCACTGAAGGACTCCGCGCTGCTCCAGGCTGTACTTGCCACCATCCCGCATGGCTGCATTGTGCACCGCCTCAATGGCCCGGTCAATCGCTTGGAGGACATCCTGCTCCAGGCCCTGGGCAGGAGCAAGGATGAGCAGTTAGACCTGGGGACCTAGGGAGGGTGAGCCCCGACCCAGCCCAGGATGGAGCCCCATTAAAGCTAAAGCCTGGAATGCTAGACAGGAGCACAGAAAGCTGAAGGAGAATATGAAGTAAGGCTCTCAAACTGTGTCACTCAGGGAGCTGGGGCACGGGGTGGCCCCATGCTGCTGCTTTACATATGGGGGTCTCAGGCCCCACAGTGAGGCTCTCAGCTGTCTCCGAACACCAAGGGTCTAGAGCGAAAACACGGCCCAGGGACCCCCAGCTTGAGACCGGGAGTACATACCTAGTCTATCCCCAGGCTTGGCTCAGAGCCCAGGCTAACTTGCCAAGCAGGGAGCCTCTAGTGTCTGGAACCCTTAACAATTCACTCTGGATCTTGCTGATCCTTCTTCAAACCAAGGTCACACTCCAGAATAGCCTTGTCCTCACAGAGCCTTCTGCAGACCCTGGGGATGGGCCTGAGGGATCAGCTGAGGATGGGCCAAAGGGATCTCCTCTTTCCATCCCTGCTTCTAGCCCTCATACCCCCTAGTTATCCCAGGAATCTTCCAGTCTTGCCCTGGGAACCAGCAGTCTGTGTTTGTGGCAAAGGATGGACATAAGAGAGGGGCCTGGTCCCTGGCCCAGATTTCCGTGCTGCCAGACCCAGCAACTCGGGGGTCTAATCTGCCCAGCCAGACTGGCACAGTGTGAAGAGCAGGGGGTGGCAGCTGTGGGACCACCCACCTCCACCCCTCCCCTGTCCATCATGGTCCATCAGGGTACATGGAGGTCTCCGTCACCCAGAGCAGGGTCAAAGAAGCGTCTCTGATGGGGACAGACAGATGGATACAGAGGTCAGCAAAGCCCTCCAGGTAGCATGGGGAATGCCAGAATGAAGGGAGACAGCAGACAGGGGAACAGAAAAAAGAAACACATATCCATAGAAAACAAGAAAGAGAGAGAAGGTGAGAGAGGGAGGAAGGGAGGGAGGGAGGGAGGAAGGGGGAGGGAGAAGAAGAGGGAGAGACAGGCAGAGGGAGACAACGCAGAAAGAAATTGAGAGCCAGAGACGGAGAAAGGCAGAGAGTCAATAGCAGACAGACAGAGTTAGGGAGACAGAGACAGGGAGATATGCAGAAAGAGACTACGAGGGGATGGGAGCCTCTCTGCCCCTGCCAAGCCCCAAGCCCCACTAGCCCTGAAAAGGATCTTCACAGGCCCTTGAAGAAGAGGCTTCCAACAAGCCCCCAACCCCAGAGAGGCTGGGTCTGACACACTCCCTCCGAAGCCAGCAGCCCTAGTGTCCAGGGCCCCAGTCACACCCAGGCACTCCTAGATGGGAGCAAGCGGAGGGTCCAAGGCCCAGGGCCCATCCCCTCTGGTAAGACCAGATGACATCTCCAAATTTATCCTGTTATTTCTGTCCTGAACTGGGCTGGGACAGGATGTTTCCTAAAGACTAGGGACTAGGATGGGGCGGGGGTGTCTGGCACAGGCCAGGCTTAGAGGCTCCAGGCCCTCCTTTCCCCTGAGGTCAGAATAGACCAGCTGGAGACACTTACACCCCAGCCCCCACAGCAGGACTATTCTTGGGGAAACAGGAACTGAGATGCGGCCTCCACTGGAAGGAAACAGGGCCATAGTCAGACCAGGGGAAGCCGTGAAGAGATCTCACTTCCTCACAATGGGAGAGGCCCCCACCCCAGGCTGCGGACAAGGAGGGATGAGACTTTTCAATTTCAGGGAAAATTAGTCTGAAAAGTCAGGGCCTGAGGCTCGTGATGGGGGAGGAGGGGTGTCGGGGAGAGTAGTGCCAGGGAGTGCCAACAGGGGCTGAGATCTTTGGTTCCAAGAGGGTTGGGGGTGCTTTGAACAAGAGCTTAGGGGGTGGGTGAATACAGGAGAGCAAAAGCCACAGAGGTCTCGAGGTTTGGAGGTTTGGTGGGTCATCCAGGGGCTTCACGAGGTCAGTGGACGAGTGAGGACATAGAGGATGGTTGAGGAAACAGGTGGTGTTAAGGGTGGCCCGGGTCTCCGTGGCGGAGGCAGTGGCTCCAGCTGGGGGTCTGAGGGTGGGAGGCAAGAGTGTGGGACCCGGGCGATCCAGAGAAAGCACTGATTATGGGTCTGAGGTTTCGGGGATCCGAGGAACTGATCAGAATTCGGCGGTAGGGGAATCTCAGGACTGAGTCTTGAATTCTACTCAGATGGAGCTTCAGATATTGGGTCTCAATGGGTCTGGGATCCCAAGGAGTCTCAGTCCTAGAGTTAGGCTTGCAGGTCGAGTCCTCAGAGTTGGCTGTCAAGGGCCTGGTCTTTTGCGGGGGTGTGGGGTCTTGGGGTCCCAGTCCTCGTGAGTCTGGGGTCTCAGGGTCAGGTGCCCAAACTCCCAAACTGCGGGAGGTCCCGGCGGGGCTGGGGCTCCGGGGTCGGCACCAAAAGCCTGTGATGGGGCCCAGCCCGGGGACCGCGGAGGCCGGGCCGGGGAGGGGAACACTTACCTGCAGGCGGCGCAGGTAGGCGGGCGGCACGTAACCGGTCTCGCCACTGCGCGCCCGCGCCGCCAGCCACCAGTGCGCGCTGCTGCGCTCCAACACCAGGAAGGTCTCCCCCGCGGCGAACGCCAGCGCGTTGGGCTCCGCCGAGCGGAACGCGTAGAGCGCACGATACATGGGGCCGGGCCGGGCCGCGCCGGGGCAGTGGAGGCGGCGGGGGCTGCGGAACCAGGACGCCAGGCCCGGAGCGCCACAATCGCCCCGCCCCGGCCCGAGACACACGACGCGTGCGCGCACCCGCCCGCCGGCCGCAGCCCCGCCTCGGGAGGGGGGCGGCCCCCGCGGGGATCGCGGCGCCCCCTGGCGGCTCCAAGCGGCGCGGCGGGGCGGGCTCGAGTTAGCCTCCGGTCGGTACCGACCCCTCAAGACTCCGAGCCTCCGAGGCCCCGCTCGGTACCCGCCCGGGGAACCCCACCCCAGCTTCTCCCGCCTAGTCCTCCACTCAAGCCCGGGTGATCCGTTCGACCTCCGGAAGGAGCGCTCCGCCCGCAGCCCAACGGCAGAGCCTGCGTCCCGCGCTCTAGTCCCGAGCGTCGCAGCCACGCCGGGAGAGTGGGTCCTGACCTACTAACGGTAGCGTAGTCCCATCGTTGCATCTCGCTGATCCAACACTTGGAGGCGCCCGCGGGGGCCGGTCTTGGTGTCTGCAGGCCGCGTGACCCCTCTCCACCGAGTCCCTACTGCCAGACGCAGGCACCACGCACTGAAACCAGCTTGGCCATTCCCCAGTCCAAAGTTCTCCAGCCCTCGCGGCCCACCCACCTCCTCTCTTCACTAGCTTCTCTCTACTCTTCTAATAACAGGTCTTTGCATATGGTTTCCTCCCTTGGGGCTCATTTACCCCCTCACAGCACAAGGTCATTATGCTCTATTGCCTTTATAGGACATACAACTCCGAATTATCTTATTTCTGAGCAGACGGGAGAGCTGATGAGGATGGGGAGGGGGGTACTATATGGCCTTAAGAGCTTGTTTGACCAGTCACCCCCGATCTGTCCTTGATGTCCTGAGAGACGGAGGGACCCAGGGGAGAGGCCCTAAGGGTCCCGGGGGGCCTCCTATTCCTGTCCAGGGACTGGTCCGGCCACATTCCCCACTGGAAGCCTGGGCCCAGGGTGCAGGGGTTGTGGGTACAAACAGGCCAGTGTATACAGTTGGTGTTTCGGGACATAGTGCACATAGGCATTGTGGGCCTTGGAGAGGAGGGGCTGGGAGTTTCAGGGAGGTGTGGGGCTGCTAGAACTGGACATCAAGACCCTACCTTTTTGGCATTGGGTCTGTACCCTTCTTCCTGGTGTCTGGTTCTGCAGTTCAAGACCTGCCACAGCTCCCAGAGCCCTCCTAGCCTTGCTGGAGCTGGGTAGATGAGACTGGTGTAGTTGTGGTGGGTAGCAGTGGTGACACGTGGTGTGATTAAGAGGAACACCCTTTCTCACTGGTACCCCCACCTCCTAGGACCACTGACCATGGAGCCCATGGCTGCCAACAGACCAGAGCCTGGCAGCTACTCGAGGCCCTGGTTTGGCTCTGGGACATATGTCATCACGGTGCAGGAGATGGATGCAAGGTCTGGCACACATGCTACCACACTCTGTCTTAAACTGTGTGGAGAGCAGGGCAAAGACCTGTATCAAGTTCTTTGCTTAGGGGGTCCTAGCATACTAGCCCAACACAGACCCCAAAGAGACCTACAGGCCAAGCCAAGAAGCTGTGGTGACTTTAGGTCTACGAGATGGGGGCAGCGGCCGGGAGAATATTCCTGGGCTAGGCTGGAGACAGCACATGTGTGGCTTCTGCAGGACCAGGAAGGGGGCTGGCTGCCTGCCCCTAGTAAGAACGACAGCAGTACTGTGTACAATTAACAAAAAGATTTGTATTAGAACATTTACACTCAGGGAAGAAAGAGGTATCTGCATCATCAAATGTGGAATGTTGAAGAAATAGTTAAAATAAATAAAAGACTCCGAACGCGGTTGGGGCTGGCTCAGGCTGGGACTCACAGAGGCCTCTGCACATCAGCTCCAGGCTGCAGGGGCCAATGGCCTGGCCATACTGGCCTCCTCCCCGACGCAGCACAGCTGTGCCTGGGACACAGAGAGTCTCTCAAGTGCTGGAGTAGCCAGCAAGCTCACTCCCCGCTTTCCTCGCTTATCTCTGTGACAATGTCTATCAGGCTCTGGAGCCCAAAGATATAGCCAGCATCCTGGCCCTCATGTACCACGCTGTCCTCGCCATACAGCCTGCAGGTGGTGTGTGCAAAGTCGATCATGCGCACGTCCACGGAGCTGGTGCCGATGGGCTTGTAGGCATAGGCACCAGCAGACTCGTCAGCTGACTCTTCTGACAGGTCCTCCAAGTCCTCAGCATCTGAGTCCAGGGCCACCTCAGGCCATTCCTTGCCATCATAGATGACCAGCAGGGAGCTTGAGTAGAAGCGATAGGACTCCTGTCGCTCCAAAACGGCCTTGAGCTCAGTCAGCTTCTTAAGCACGGGGCCCAGGAGCTCACGGCGCAGGTACCGACCATTGTGGAAAAACTGGAAAAGTGCCTCCTTGAAGCCTTGCACTGACAGCTTCCGCCCATGGTACTTGTTCATGAACATAAGCTGCCCACTGCCTGCCTGGTATACCTGTCGCGGGGGAGACAGGCAGGTTAGGTACTGACCGCCACTCTCAAAGCCTGAACCCCAGGGAAGAGCAGCAACAGGACAGCCCCAGATCGGAGCCTTTAACCTGTACACCAGTCACACAAGACCCTATCCTCTCTGATCAGCAACTACTCAGGCAGGATGCAGCCCTCTGACCTGGTTCTGTGCACAGACCCCTGCTCAGTGTATGGGTCAGTGCATAGGGCCTAACCTCCCTCCCCTTATTCTGCTCCTGTCCAGAGGTTCTGGACTCAGTCAACCAGGTCAGTCCCAGAGGGTTCACCCAAGCATGCATGCTTTTTACCTAACCAGAGAGCGACAGACTCAGTCATGCTGGAACCTTGAGAAAACAGGACCATGCCAGGGTTCGGGAGCGGCAGCTACTGGCTGTGCTAGCCAGCCCAGGCTCTAGCCCAGCATTCCCCTCACCTGCATGCCACACACACGGACACCGATGACTGCGGACGTGCTCTGCTGGCACTTGCGGATCTGGTTGGCTGCCTTCTCCTCTGAAGCATCGTCACCGTGCTGGCGGGTACCCATCTTGAGGTCCAGGACACAAGGCACCTCGTAGCGGGAAGTCAGGTTTTCCAGTAAGATGAATTCTGAGTGGTTAAGGACAATCCTCCCTCTAAGAAGGTGTTGCTGCATGGGGCCTTGGCACTCCCAGGGCTCAGTGCCTGCACAGAGTGCCTCAAAGAAGCCCGAGTCCACAGAGGGCCCCATCACTCCTGCTATCCCCCCACACAGGAAGCCGAAGGCTGGCGGACTAGATAGCTAAAAGGCATATTCAAATTCTTCTTCTCTTTTTTTTTTTAAAGATTTTATTTATTTATTTGACAGACAAATAGGCAGAGAGGCAGGCAGAGGGAGAGAGAGAGGAGGAAGCAGGCTCCCAGCCAAGCAGAGAGCCCGATGCAGGGCTCGATCCTAGGATCCTGAGATCATGACCTGTGCCGAAGGCAGAGGCCTAACCCACTGAGCCACTCAGGCACCCTGCATATTCAAATTCTTGTCAGGGAACTGCCTAGGTCCAGCCTGAGGGACACACACACACCATTTCCTGGATTCAGCAAGGTGTGGGAAGAGGGTTCCACACCAGATTGTCCTAAGTTAAGAATAGAACATTAAATAAGTAAATCCTGTAGTAGCCTTATGTGTGAACTGGAAGTATCTGTATGAACTCATGAAAAAATTTCTTTTTAAAATAAATGTGGGGGGCACCTGTGTGGCTCAGTGGGTTAAGCCTCTGCCTTCGGCTCGGGTCATGATCCCAGGGTCCTGGGATCGAGCCCCACATCGGGCTCTCTGCTCAGCAGGGAGCCCGCTTCCTCCTCTCTCTCTACCTGCCTCTGCTTGCTTGTGATCTCTGTCAATAAATAAAATATTTAAAAATAAATAAATTAAATAAAATAAATTGTGCATTGGGGCGCCTGGGTGGCTTAGTTAAGCATCTGCCTTCAGCTCAGGTCATGATCCCAGGGTCCTGGGATCGAGCCCCTCATCAGGCTCTCTACCCAGTGGGGAGCCTGCTTCTCTCTCTCCCTCTGCCTACTTGTGCTGTCAAATAAATGAATAAAATTTTTATAAATGTGTATTTCCCTGCTGTGTGGCACTGAAAAAGTCTAGAAACTCAGAAAGTTTTCCTGGGGCAGGGGCTGGTGAACTATTTGTTGTATGGCCTATACACTAGAAATTGTCCTTAAATTTTTAAGTCCTCAAAAAATTATTATATAATACTTCATGACACATGAAAAGTAAATGATATGCAAATCTTGGTGACCGTAGTTTTATTGGGATACAGTCATGCTCATTCATTTACATTATTATCACCTATGGCTACTTTTATGCCATAGTGGCAGAGCTGCAACAGCCTATGCAGCCTACAAAGCCTAAAACATTTACTGCTGGCCTCCTACTGAAAAGGTTTGTCACTCCTGCCTTAAAGGAATAAGGAACTCACATCTGGAGTAGGAAACATACATGACCCTGGACCATCATTTTATACCATAAAGACAGCTATCACAGACTACCTTGATTGTGTCAGAAGGACTCAATAGCCTATTTTAAAGACCAAACATGGGAGAATTTGTACATCAGTAAAGGTAAAAACTGCAACAAATTAAACCACGTCAAGTATGTTTAAATTCACAGATGCATAACAATGCTGAAAAACTCACTGGTCACCTTTGGAGGATGTTGAAAAACCCACTATTCCAAGTATTTAGTAAATAAAAGGCAAGAAACATTTACCTTGCCTTTCTCCTTTATCAACTACACCTCAGAATGAGCATATACTTGATGAGAAAATGTTTATCTTTATAGATTCCAGCTAAGGAGCTCCAGTGGCACAATCGATTAGTACGCTGTACTTATAGATTCCAGCTAAGAAGAACAATAAAACTAGGAAATTTCCTAGTGGAAAAATGGACCTAAGGCAATAGCAATACAGGAGAGAAAGACAACAGTGCACTGCTGACAGACACCACCACCTCAGGATTCCTACCCCCACCCCAAAACTGAACCTGAATCTGATCAAGCCTGGAGATCAAATGATCAACTAAAGGGAACAGAAGGAAAAGAGTAACATGTAAAGGACACCACAGGAATGTAATCAGTAAAATCCAGATGGTGGGAAACTTTAGAAGACTGAATGACCTCCCTCCCTCCCTCCTTTTTTTTTTTTTT